>JAADVB010000140.1:0-48757 GCA_023334545.1 Salisapilia sapeloensis | reverse complement strand
CGCTCGACCCAACTCACTTGCTTTCGCTATGCCCGCCACTGGCCACCGACGCCGTCCCAGGCGCCTTCGCCCATACTCCAACCAAGTGCGAAATCCGAAGCGAAAACATAGACTCTATCAGAAGAATAGACGCGAAGGGTTGATCTAAGGTCGATGTTGAGGTAGTGTAGGCAGCAAGTGGATTTTAATTGACGTTGAAGACAAAGGTTCGAAAGTGTCACATTCATGCGATTAGAAGAACTAGCCTGGAGGCTTGTTCGTGTTCTTGATTGAAGTATATCGAGCCACTTGGGCTGCATAGAAAGTTGGAGTAATACCGTTTTCTCTCCAGTGTCTTGGGCTACTTTTGCTGTAAGAAATATACCTTCCCGTCCTTGCCTTTGAGTAGCCCGATCTCCTGTCGAAGTGCTTCCACCTCTCTTGCCTGTAGTTTCACTAGTTTAACAAGTTTCCTACGCTCCTTGACCTCGACTTCTTTCTTGCTCTCTTCGTTCTCGTCGCCTGTGGACTCTTGCGTCTGACTCTGCGCGTGATCCAGCATCCTCTCCAATGCCATCTTCCGCTCACTCAGCTCTGCCACTCGATTGAGCAGCTGTGTGTTTCTCTCCGTCGCATCCAGCAAGCTCTTCTTCACGTCCAGTTGCTCCCCATGCCTCTGATTTACCTCTTTCGACGCAGCCGATTCCTTCGTATTCACTTTCTTCCGCAGGTCCTCCACGCTCGTCATCTCACTCCCAGCATCCAGTACTGACAGATCCACCAATCGTCCGAATTTCAACCGTTGCAGCTGATTACTCTTTTCCTCCATCCGAGCAACTTCCTGCTGCTGCGCTTGCTTCTCTTTAGACAAGGAACGTTGTTGTCTATGAAGATCTCGGAACTGTTGTCGTAGCGACTGGTTCTCACTCTTCAGCGACTTGACTCTCGAAGCCAGTCTTTCGAATGTCGAGAGAGAAAATAGGAGACAGTCACTCGCGTCATCAGGAAGCGTCCATCCGTCCAAGTACTGGAGCGACCGAAGTTGGTGGCAAGACAGAGCTCGGACGACCTGAAGTTCATTAAACCGGCGCTGCTTTTCGCTCTGGAAGCGCTGGATGTCCACTTCTGTGGCTTGGAGTTCCTTGTCGATCTGCCGCAGTTTCGTCGTCAACCGCTCTCCACTCTTCTTGTGCTCGTCCAACGCCTTGGTCAGCTCTAGAATCATGTCGTCCGCGTCCTGCCGCTTCTCACGCAGAGCAAGCACTTGATCGTAGAGAACAGGGTCGCATCCAGGCGGACAGATATCCTCTTCCCCCTCCTCATCACTCTCGTCTTCGTCCGAGTCGTCCTCATCACTCTCCTCTTCTCCATCTTCCTCCTCCTCTTCCTCATCTTCTTCCTCCTCTTCCTCATTCACTTTCTTCTTCACTCGCTTCAGTCGCTTCTTGAAAATCTTTTGCAACGCTGTATAGGCTGGATGCATCATATTCGCCATGCTACTGGTGGTACTGCCATTGTTCACGCTCACTAAGCCTATGAACTCAGCCTGGACCGACTTCTCTTGCGTCTGCCACGTCTCCAACTCACTCTTCTTCCCGTCCATGGCCTCTTGGACAGTCTCCAAGTCGAATAGAATAGTGTCTTTATCATTCTGCGCCTTCTCCAGTTTACTCGTAAGTGCGTCCTCCTGATACTCCAGTTCCTCTAGTAGCGTCAGTTCGCTTCGGAGAGTAAGCAGCTGCAGCTCTGTCTGCTTGAGTGAAATATCCAGAGCACCTCGTGTCTTCCGCAAAGACTGAACGGCAGCATCATAGAGACGGATTCGATGTCCAATGCGGGATTCGAGCTCTCGTAGCTCTTGTTCGAGGCGATAGGTGGTGATTGCAGCCTCTGGAGAGTCGTCCTGTACGCTGTTCTTAAGCGGATCGGAGGCTGCTTTCAACGAAAGATGGCGAAGGACTAGTAGAGAAGGATCTGCTTCACATGCTAGCTGCACTGGGTCGGACATGTATGGGTTCTTGGTGCATAGAGCATCTTGCAGTACTTCCATCAGAACCTCATATACATGCTCATCGTCGTCCTCCTCCGATACAACCAACTCTTTCTTCCATCTCGCAATGTACGCAGCTACACCTTCTTGCTCTACTGCCTGCAACTTGTCTCGAGGGAGAGATACCTGTTGCGTGCGGGTATACTGATCAATGTCCTCTACCGTCACGTCTTCCCTCTGCTCTGGCCATTCGTCTTTGGCAATCGTATACTCGACCATTTTTCCTTGCACTCCTAGCGCCTGACGTAGGAGGCCCATGCGTTCTTGATCTCTCTTCAAAGCGTATACAAGCGGAATCTTCACATCCCGAAGCTTCAGTACCTGTGCGTTGAACTGCAGACGAGCATTGTGAAGTGCTTCTTCCAGAAATGCTAGTTGTTTCCTCTTCTTGGCTGCGTTCACGCGTTGGTGCCCAGGAACAACGTAATCAGACGCCGTTTTCAACTTGTAGTCACCCACGTTCCTCGCGGCAAAGGCCGTCGCAACGACGTCTCTCGCATCATCTGCGTCCTCTCGAGGCTTTTGATCCACCCACTGAGCTAATCGACTCTTGCGCTCCAGTCGCTTCTGTTTCCTCGCTTCAAACCCATGGACACTTTCTTTTTCTCGCTGGTTCCCTTTCAAACGGGTTGGAGAGTGGGCTGAAGCACACCTAGCTGCCGTCAATAGTCTCCTCTCGGACTCTTGCAGAGGAAAGGAAGGAGGCAACGGAATCTCTTCATGCGCGAGGATGTGTAATACGGACGGAGGAGTCGAGTACTCTTTCGTGTCTGTGTCGTTGGTGCCTTGGAATTTGAGCTCTGTTAGACGTCGATGCAGATTCGGATGCATCTGCATTGTCCTGAATGTCTGGACACAAACGTCGCTGCTGAGGCTGTGTACATTGATGAGCTCCACTGCAACCGGATCTAAAAACTCTTCTGTCATCTTGCTCAAGAGTTTATCACTCTTCTCCTGATCATACGCAAACTCTTTCTTCACTTCTTCAATCGCAGCCTCTCCCTGTCGTTCCAACAGCTCCTTGTACTCGACATCCAGCAGCCACTCGTCACTCGACACACGACTCTCTTCCGGCAGCTGTCTGTCACGTTCGACAATCTCCTGAAACTTGGCACGTAAAGACTTCATCGCTTCCTTCGTCTGCTCCTGATTATTCTTTACGGCTTCCGCTCGAGCGTCTGCATCCGTCTTCTGACGACTCTCTTCGATCGTGTACGCTTTTGAAGCGTCTTTCAAGTCCATTGCTTCTCTCAAATGGACGGCGTTCCCATCGGCAGGTGGGGCTTCAGGAGAGAGATTGGTACTCGGATGGTTAAGTAGACGAGTAACGCCTTTGAACATCTCTTCATCCTTCCCGACTCCAGGCATTCGCTCTTCATCTTCGGAGTCGACAGATGGAATGAGCTTGGATTGGATATACGAGTTGTAGGCCTTGGCTCGATGGAAGACTGGCATGGATGTGAGGTCTGGGATGTCGTTACTACTGTACGTCACCTCGCTCTCTTCCGATTCTTTCTTCTTCTTGATCTGGTCTAGCACGGTCTGCTGCTTGTCCTGGGCTTGATCTGCTACAATGTCCGCTTCTTTGAGTAGGACGTGGTGGCTCTCGTGCAGTCGTCTAGCTGCTCTTTCGATCTTGTCTGGTTCAAGACGGAGGACGCAGAGGTTTCCATCAACACCACACGACAAAAGGTAAGTGTCGTCGAACGACATGCATGCACGAAGTCTTTGCGCTCGAACACGATCGGATGTGCCTAGTATCCCGTCCGGAGTGGCGTCGTGGAATTCGGCACTGAGGAACGCATGCGGTAGCTTCGTGCTCCGTATGTGGATTTTGCCGTTGGAAAGACCAACGAGGAGAAAGTTGGTCGAGTACGATGTGCAGATACTTTCGATAGACGCAAGAGCATCGCTCGGATACCTGTGCAAGACCTCCGATCCGTCAAACGAAGCATGGAGAAGTTTACTTTGGAAGGGAGATGAGGTGCCTAGTAAGAAACTCTTGTTAGACACGTACGCAGCAGCACGTACTTTAACTTTTGCATTTGATTCTAATGTAAATCGTTTCTTCACTGCTTCTTCGGCGTCCGGTGAGAGTGCACCCAGACCTTCATTGTCTTTCACGAGAGCATCGAGCTCCGGTGTCGTCATCGGACGCACACTCTCCAAGGCCCCAAGACACCTCGAGTCCAAGCGGATTTCCAAAGAAGCTCGTGGTATTGCGCCTCGGGTCTCTGCCTCTGCCTGCTCCACTAGTTCGTTTAGCGTTGCTTCCGGAAGATCGTACTCGACCAGACTTCCGTCTTCTAGAGTAGCAAGTAGAGCCTCATCGTCAGGTCTCCAGCTGACATCCATGGCAGCGGAAGAGAGGTGAACGAAACCCAAGGGAAGGTATTCTGGTGGATACGGAGTTGACGGAGTCGACTGGGCACTCGGTTGCGTCTTGAAGAGGAAGAATGAGTGATCGGAACTGGCGGTGGCTAGAAACTTGCCACTCAAAGAGAAGCAAAGACGATTGACGCGGTCTTTATGAGGCTTTAGGACGTTCGTCCGCACGATGCGTCGTCGTGGCATGTCGAGTAGAAGGACACGGACTACGCCGTCGTTGAAACCCACGGCCACTTGTCGACTAGCCCCCAAGTCAACGTTGCGAAAGGAGCTAGCAGTCGGAACCCACGTGATGCAAGACGCAGGAGAGGAAAATGTTTCTAGGAACACACAGCGTTGGATGGTGTAGTCCCATGCTCGGACTGCTCCATCCTGTCCGCAGGAGGCTGCGAGGTGCTCGTATGGACTGCATACGACGGCTGTCATGACGCCGCTGTCGTTCGGAATGTAATCTTTCTCTACGATCAGTTGCTCTCCACAGACGATACGATCAAGGCCGCCGTTTAGACCTTGCACCATGTACGTATCCCCTTCGATACGGGCAACACACTGGATCGCATGCCCTACATCCACTTGTTCTTGACACGATACAAGAGCAAAGTGCCCATCAGGCGGCAGATCGGCACCGTCTACTTCATCTAGAGACCAAAATTTCATCTTGCCATCGACTCCGGCAGTTAGAATCCGTCTAGTCGACACTTGCAACTGCACGACTGTGATTTCTCCTGTGTGTGGCAACTCTTCTTCGGATATACGTAGCTCACACTTGATCGTCGGACCTTCCCATAACAAGAGAGCTCCTCGGTCGCTACCACTCAGCACCTTTTTATCCGGCAGGATGCAGAACGCAGCAACGTCTGACAGCTCGGTCTTGCCAAACTTACCAATCTCGCCCTGGAGCTTTAAACCTGTAAATGTCGCTGCCATCTTCCACACGCGGATGTGAGCGACGCCACTCGTGGCGAGAAACCCCTTGTCGTTGGAAGAGAAGGCGACACCAGCGACGTCCTGTCCAAAGGCTTTGCACCGAAGGACGGTCGTTTCGGACTGCCAGTCCCATATCGTCAAGAGGTAGTCCGGCGCACTACCGACAGATGCCAGCAGCTCTCCGTCGTGACTAAATGACAGACAGCTAAACGCTTGTTCTGTCCCTCTCCTCAAGATCTTAAAAGGAGACAAGGAAGGGTACTTGTACACGAGTATATGCGGCTTGGCTCCTTTTTCTCCAACGGCAAAGAACGCACCGCTAGGATGCACGCAGACTGCGCCGATGCCAGAGCCACTGAGACCAAAGACTGGACGACGGGAATGCACATGCGGATGGAGGTAGTAGGTGATGGAAGAGTTGTAAACTGTTCGTTGAGGAGGTTCCGGCGGCGACGTGAAATCGATCAACGTCAGCAATTGGACAGTGTTTCCACTGACGAGCAAGAGGACGCCGCCGTGGCGCCCGTCAGAAGGGCGTTCGATGAGCTGAAGCGAGTTAAGTTTCGTGTCAAAGCCAACGTTTGTGCCAAAGTACACGTGATCACGAGAGATCTCCCAGTCAGCTGTAGGCCGCGTAAGAGCTGAGAGCTCATAGCAATTACCATCATCTCCTTCTGGAGCAGGACCACTAGACGCCATAGGTGGTGCCTGACGGAGGGACGCTGTGGTGATGGGCGATGAGAGTGAAACGGATCCATGGATGGAGTCGGTCCTAAAATAAAGACGAAGAACACGGTTTAATTGCAAGCGTGTTACGAGTATACCATCACTGCGGCTTCGTCTTATAAGTTGAGGAAAGGGAGTTGACGATGCCATTGTCGCTTACTCCAGGTCAATCTCCTTCTCCGTTTCCGACATGTATTGACTACGCAGTCTCTCCATGGACAGCTTTACGTGCTCCAGAATCTACAGGCATCATCCATTAGTTATTATCAAGATGAACAGGGTACAAGAGGCAAGACATACCTGCTTTGCCTCTTCACAGTCCGAGTGGAACTGAAGTGCCTCCATCTGGGAAACGTGATCTTTCTCTTTAATCTGCATTTCGATACGTGTAATCTCTTGACGAACACCCTCGCGTGCCTTCTCCATCTCCCGAGCGCGATCGCGAAGCATGTTCAGCTTTGCATTCATGTTCTCCACGCGCTCCTTTAACTCTCGCTGATTACGCTCAATCATCTCTCGCATGCGCTCATTCTGGTACTCGAGGCGTTTCGTATCCGCAGTTACGAGTTCCAGGATGCGATGGTTTTCAGCAGCCTTCTCGCGCACTCGAGTAACCTCTGCTTTGGCCGTGCGACAGCGCTTGACGCTTTCTGCTGCGTCCTGCAGAACAGCCAGCGTCTTGTCCCATTCAGCAGATGCTCGTTCATACACCTCAACTTCATCGCGCATGGCGTACAGGCGTTCTTCCGCTTGACTGACCTTGGACTGTTGCTCACCCAGACGTTGTTCGGCATCGGCATGCGACTTGCGGAAACGCTCAGGGGAGTTGACAATTTGTTGGAGTAGACGTTCAATCTCTTGATCAGCTTCCACCACCGCATAGTTCTTGGAGCTGACCTCGTCACGCTTGCGTCGACTCGCGTGCTGGAGCTCGGTGATTTCATGCCGCAATTCAGCCTGACGGTGGTTTAGATGATTGATCTCCGTCTCTAGCTCGGCAACCTGCTGAGAAACTTCATCCTCGAGCGGTCGAGCTTCCTCCCGTTTCTTCATCAAAGCATTCCTTTCCTGGCGTTTAGCCTTTACACGCTTCTTGGCTTCAGCAATTTTGGCGTCCACTTCATCTATTCCGGCGAGATATTCGTAAAAAGCTTCTTCACGCTCCATTTTAAATCGCGCAAAGTTGATCAAGGCACTTAAGATACGACGTAGACGTCTCGGTTGAGGTTCGAAAAAGTCATCCCACGTATAATCGTGCACTCCGCACAACCGGAGGAGGGTTCCCGTGGCGATCTGAGGACCACGGAAGGTAAAGGCTGTCATGTGACCTTCCGGAAAGCTAACGGAGGCAAGCATCCCAGGCGTAGGCTTCTTGTGTACACGCTTGCGCAGATGAGGCGCTGTGGTCCGTAAAAAGTAGTCGTACAGTGCTTGTATGGACTCGGCGTTACACTGGCGAATGTCCGTCTCACTGACCGGACACCCCCACTCGCGCAAAGTGTCAAAGATGTCACGAGGCATGAGCAGAGGGAAGGAGTACGTCGGCTGGGCATTCGCCTCCGCGTGTCCGGACGTCGCCATTGAACTTGTGGTGCGCGTGGCGTATCCCGGAATGATGCATCATTCGGCATTCAAATGTAGATCATTAAATTATACGTCTTTATACATAGTGGAAGTATTGCACGATTGCAGATATTGTAGGACGATGTATCGGCGGGAAGCTCGTCCACTCGTAGAAATTGCAGCTTTTTGTCCAATAATACTGCATCATACACGCTATGTACACAGCCGTAAATACTAAATTGATCTCTTTATTATTTAGAAATACTGTTTATGCGCAATAACCAAGTAGGACAAGGGTGTGCAATACAAATTTAGGATCGGTGAGTACTCGCATCATTATCGTACTGGAGCATGCCGGCTGAAGGTGAGCAGGCCGCTGCGCCTCAGCGCAAGCGCCGTCCGCGTAACCGGCGTCCTCGTCGAAACCAGTCTAAAGACAAGGAGAATGCGGGAGAGCCTACTGGGGAGCCGACAGCTCAGCAAGCTCAAGAGCAGAAGGAGACTCCGGCGGAGGACCCATCCCAAGCAAAACTTGCCCAGAGTGCTAAAAGCGTTAGCCTACCAGAGCCCCCTTCTGACTTTACCCAGACACTGTGGTACAAGGCTTCTGGTGGAGATATTGCTTTCTGCAAGTTTGTGGTGACTAGAGCCCAAGGTCTCGGTGATCCACACGCATTGTCTGACGAAGAAACGCTGCGTCGTATCCGTGTGCTCTACAACTTTGAAAGTGTGCTCAAGGCAGAGCTAAAGCCCGAAGGCAGCGTTGACACGACCGAGTCGGAGAATCTGAAGACTGCTGGAAGCATTGTGAATGAAGCGAGTCGAGTGGTGAAGGCGTGGCGTGTCTGTCATGAAAAGGATAAGGAGCTCGAGACGGCAGGGAAGCTGGAACGTATGATCTGGAGCGAAGTGTTGGAGCTCACGACTGACTTGTTGCTGAGCAAGGCGACGGTGATGGACCGAGAGGATCTGCTCAAGTGGATTCGAGTGCTGGAGAATGACGAATCGGAAGGTGTGGAGGACGTCGAGGAGCAACACAAGTTGCTAGAGAGTGTCTTCCCTGGCCTTGGTCGTGCGACGAAATCCGCGGAGCCTACGAGTGACGATGCAAAGAGGAAGAAGAAGCCTGGGAAAGCGTCGATCAATGCTTGCGTCACCCAAGTGAAAGCCTTCCTAGAGTTTGTCGACGAGTACGCCAGTCCTCATTCGTACGAACTGCCGACGCCAGTGGAAGTGAATGCCAAGTGGGAGTTGGAGATCATGGAGAACTACATGGCCATTCGCATCGACGCACAGGAAGAGAGGCGACGTCATGACGTTGCTGCAGACCTCCAAGCACTGCTCCGATCCCACAAGGCAGAGTGGCGTGGCGCCCAGGTGGCAGCATTCGGCAGCTCCCTTTCTCACTTTGGCTCGAAGCACTCGGACGTGGATCTCAGTGTGAATCTAACGCCTCGCGATCCATTGGACACGACAGCTACGAAACATCTAGCGAAGACGACGGACAACTCGGATCCGCTCTTCCTGAGCGAACTACGTATGCTCGTATCGAAGACGATGGAGAAGGTACAAGCGAAAGAAGATAAGGAGGTGGATGACACCATGCGATTCTTCTGGTACCAGTTGGAACTGCTTCAGAATGCCATCTCCTACCAGTTGTCCGTATGTGATGCAGAAGGTCACTCGGATGCAAAGAAGGAGGCAGAGCGTCAAGTGGCGATGGCGAAGCGTAAGAGCGATGCCATGATGCAGGTGAAGAACGCTCTGGCTCGACAGCGATGGAAGATTACGATGGTGCTGGCGAGTGCTCGTGTCCCGATCATCAAGTGCGAACACCCGTCGACAGGTGTGGAAGTAGATGTTGGACTGGACAATATCTTGGCGAAACAGAATACGATTCTGCTACGTAGCTATGCGAGTTTCGACGAACGCTGTCGTATCCTAGGATTAGCCGTCAAGAAGTGGGCCAAAAGTCGAGGCGTGAGTGATGCTAGCCAGGGCTTCTTTAGCTCGTACACGTACACGATCCTCGTCATCTACTTTTTGCAGACTCAGGCACGCATCCTACCTGACCTGCAGGACCCGCTCCTCTTGTCCCAGGCGGACGTCAAGGAGATCAACGTTGACGGTGCCAACATTGCCTTCTGTGATGTCGAGACTGCCAGACGCATGGTCCAGCTACCGCCATGCACTTTGTCCGTTGCAGAACTACTTCGCCTCTTCTTCCGATTCTACGCTTCTGTCTTTGACTTTTCCAAACATGTTATCTCTATCCGACATCCGTTTGACGTCCGAGAGAAGCAGGAGGTGTGGGCGAATCCGAAGCAGTGGCGCCTGAGCGTTCAAGACCCGTTGGAGTGGAAGCGCGACCTTGGCTGCACGCTCCAGTTCCAGACGCAGCAGCAGATCCTGACGGAGCTGAAGAGAGCGGATGGGCTGCTGGACAAGCTGGAGAGCTTTGCAGACAGCGTCTGTGCTCCTTTGGAAACCAAGAAGAGAAACAAGCGGGAGACGTACTGGCTGACGTGCTACCAGGCCGACAGCAAGCGACCGAACCTCGGGAAGCGAGAGATCAACAATATGTTGACCAAGGTGAGCAAGAGGTGGAGCGTCGGGAAGGTCTTGCGTAATGGTCAGGGATGGCACGTGGAGCTGCGTGGACCTGGCATCGCTAAGTGTCCAAAGGAGATCAAGGCCAAGTCGAGGATCGATATGGACGGGCGGAGGCTGGTGCTGCACCATCACCAGTTGTATTCGCATGAACCTTGTGCCTATTGCGGAAACCCGGAACATAGCTCGAATACGTGCAACGGCGCCGAGGACGATAAGTTTGTCCTTCGCTTGGACGGAAGCAAGTAAAAGAAAATCTTTTTTCTTTTCTTTCGTTATCAGATTAGCACGTGGTCAGTTGGACGATGTGGCGGGAATGGCAGCTCGTGGACTCGTTCTGTCCCACTGGAGGCTTTGCCCACTCGCTCGGACTCGAAGCGATGTTACAGGAAAAGCTACTTGATCACCCTTTTTCCTTGGACGCGTTTCTAAGTTCCACTTTACACCAAACAGCCAATTTGTCCATGCCGATCGTCACATCCGCCCATTCGGCTGCTTCCTTGTCATCTCCGGAAGAGATTTTGGAGGAACTGGAGCGGTTGAACAATGAGACCAGTGCATTGTTTTCGAATCATGTTGCGACGAAGGCGTCAGTTGCCCAGGGTAACGCCATGCTGCGACTTGCCCAAGCGATTTATCCTTCTTTTTTAAATACGCGTTTGGACTTGAACACTCTATTGGGTGATATTCGAAAGAAATCTAGAGAGAAGAGCTTGCATGGACACAAAGGAATGCATCAAACCGTCATCTTTGGAGTTGTGTGCGGCATGCTGGACATCGAAAGCGGAACGGCACAAAAGATGTTTTTATATTGCTGTATGCGGGATGCAGTGAGTGCTGCGACGCGACTGAATCTCATCGGTCCGACACAAGCTTCTAAAATGCTCATGCAAATGGAAGAGGAAGTGGAAGAGGTATGGCGGCAGAAAAAAGATCGACTGATCGCTGATGCGTATACTTCTGCTCCAGTGCTGGACTTGGTGCAAAATATGCACGACCAACTTTACACGAGAATCTTTAACAGCTAACAAGGTCTTTTTGAACTGTAATGTGCATGCACCGATGTATCTCTTCCCGTAGCTCGATCCTATTGGAATCAGATAAGACCTGCCTTGTAGCATATACATTTGAGGAAACCGCATCCAGGCAATGAATAGTCAAGCGCAGTTCAAATATCCTGTAATTTGTAATTGACCCTGTAGATCTCATGTCTTTTGGTGGAAGAGACAAGTCTTTGGAACCTGTTTCGTCTGATGTCCCAGTTAAGTAAAATTTTAAAGACTTGCTGTTTGTATACTCGAAAACGGCCACTTTCGGCCGTCGTACCTTTTTTTTAGTACTCTCCATTTCCGAATCGATCGGCTAAAGAATGAGCGAAGGGCGCGAGGAGCCACCTCGGAAACGGATCCGCGTAGAAGACAACCAAGGCACGTCCTTCTGGTCCGTCCCGCAGAGTCTCGACTTTCCCCTCTTTTCCTCCCGACCAGCGCACAACACTACTATTAGCGCCACGGAAGAATCCAGTACAGACGACGAAGAAAACCACAGTACAGGACTACTCGTCGAATCCAGTGAATCCACCGTCCTCGTCTATGAAGACGTTGCGCGGGAAGTCTTTAAATGGGCACGAGAGCCCAAGCCTCATATGCTCGATAAGTGTCTAGGAGAAGTCCAGCAAAGCCACAATGGGCGCGAAATTCTATCTCGACTCGTCTCGGACGAAGACGAGAACGGTTTCACGTTGCTCATGATCGGCGTGCGGCAGCACCTGCCCAGTCTCTGTCAATTCCTCCTGGACAACGGCGCCGATGTCAACCAAACAAACGTACTATCGATCGTATCGTGTTAAAATCCACTTGATCTAACGTCTACGCGTAGTCCAAACGTCTATGTGCATTGCAGCTTGCCGCTCAGAAAGGGCACACGGATATGACAGAGATGCTCATGCGCAATGGCGCCAGTGAGGAGGCCAAGAACACGGCTATAATTCCGGCCGCCCACTTTGGACACCTGAGTACTGTCCAGCGCCTGATAGACTACGGAGCCAACGCCAACTATGCCAATCTCAAGGGGACGACGCCCCTCATGCGTGCCGCCCAAGAAGGTCGCGAGGCCGTGGTCCACTTCCTCCTGGAGCGTCGGTCCGATCCGTGCGCAGCCAACAATGAGGGCATGACGGCTCTCATGCTGGCTGCGCAAAGAGGCCACGCGTCCATCGCGACGCTCCTCATCGAGGCTGGCTCGGACGTAAACACACAGACCCGACAGGGCTCCACCGCTCTGCTCTTGGCGGCCAAGAGAGGTCACCTGGAAGCCGTCGAGGCGCTGTTGACTGCCGGCGCAGACATTTTTAAGAAAGACGATCGCGACAAGACCGCGGCAGAGACTGCTCATCGACGAGGCCACGTCCGCTTGTTTTTACAAATTACTGTGTCGAACCAGTTGAGGCTCATGCGGAACGAATTGAGACGCAAGCGTAGTCGCGAGTTGATGCGAATGAGCTCTCTGGTAGTGCATGGCCGAGCGACGGTGCTAAAGACCCCTTGCCCGAAACGTCACCAGGTCACGAGGGAGCTGCTGGACCGCAGCATGAGACTTCCGAAGCCTCTGCTACAGAACATCGCCCAGTTCCTGCCGACATGTCGCCTATGGACACGTCAGATGGAGTACCTCGAGTATGACGCTGTCTTTCGACCACACTGCGTCGTGCAGCATGGCGTGTATTTGATCGACGAGGTGCTCTCAAGCTTTGCGCTGGAGATGCGTCCAACGTTAAAAGACATTCGCGAGAGAGCAGGTCGTGAAACCTTCACAGGCCACTTGGCGCTGCTACGTGAGAGTCCAGAGTTCCGCGCGTTGTTTGAGAACAATAAGCTGCCGTTGCCTCGTGATACGATGAAGCGCTGCTATCGGATGGCGGACGTGCAGGGCGTGTTGGCGACGTATCCTTCGACAACAGCGGTGCAGTTCGGCGTGTCTGTGTCACAGGACGTGGTCGAGTTGCTCAAGGATTTGCTGGACTGGGACTGGGACCGTCAGAGCTTCGAGATGGAGGAGGCTACGATCGAAGTGGCCGAGTGAGAAACTTTTACGCAGTGAGATTTGTAGTTTGGAATTTAACTAGTTGGTACTTTTTTCTTTCGTTGGCTTCTGGAGTTTAGCATGAAGGTAGACGCGTTTCATATCCGACTGTTTCCGACGGTTCTTGAGCAGGACGGTGTGGTACTCGTTTTCGAGGATGGAAAAGTTGGTCGATGGAAGTGTCTCGGTCGAAAAGAAGTAGGCGAGCGTGCCGTCTTGGCGATAGTAGAGCGATGAAGACAGCTTTTGGGAACTCCGGAGCATGGCTAGATCGTACAGTCCATAGTCTCGAAAGCACAGGATACCTCCTGGCTTGAGGACGTTGTAAATTTTCTCCATGACGCTGTCGTGGTGGGATGGGTGGATGGAAGACAAGGTGAAGACGAGTAGAACGATATCCACCGAGTTTTTAGGCACGTCTAGATCGTCTTGCGTAATGTCCAGTACGAAGGCTCGACATCGCGAGTTGTCATGTGAAGGATTATTGCGTAAGATGTCGATGGCGTGAGGACTCAAGTCACACACTTGCGCATGGATGTGAGGACACGTTTCGAGGATGGGGAAGATGGAGCTGCCGTATCCACATCCAATTTCCAGAATTTCGGTGGTGAGTTGATTGCCATCCAAAGTCTGAAGCTCCGGAAACTCACTCGTTAGGTACCGCCGAGGCTTATATGCCTTCCCGGAGTTTTGTCGGTGAAAAGTCTCCCACCTCTCTTTCGGGTCGAATTGCACGGACGGTGTCTGCTGTGGAGCTTCGACTGCTGCTCGGCAGTCCCGAGCGTGCTCCTCCCAGTCAAAGTCGCGCGAATAGAAGTCAACCATTACGAGGAGTCGTGTCGGTGCGGGTCAAGTAATCTGGATCCAATAGAACCATATGCCAATCGGACAGCCATTCGTTCCAGAGGTTCTTATTCCATTGTGACTATGGAAACCCAGATGGATATGCTAGGGCGAGTCTATCTTTTGCTGAAGTTTTGAAGCACTCATCTCCTCTTCTAGTCACTAGGTGCAGCGTAAGAACTGCCACATCCTACTCTTGCTTCTTTATCGATGCCAAGCTGCACATCTTTCAAAAAGCATCTCCACCTGTCGACACTTTGAGTGGTTCGGTCGTTTGTACTCGCGGCGATTTCCCGTTTAATCCACTATCGTACGCTTACGAGATTGAAAAGCACCTTCTGTACGAACGTATATGCGATATAACTGCGTCTATGTGCAGGTAGGTATCCGACCGCCGTTCCTTTATCCATTATCAGTGTGGTCACCAATGCTGGACTTCATAGTAATGAAGCACGCGCTCCGGCTCGCCCACCATCAAGTAGAGATCGGACATGTGGTCCGTCAAATCGTCTGATTTGGTGACACAGAATCGAGCCTGCCTATAGGCCATTCCTTGATCTGCTCTCCAAGACGTACTTCTCACCTTGCGAGAGCGACTCTGACCGACAAGTCCGCCAACATCAGCGGCACTAACAACACTTAGCTACATCAAATTAAAGGAGGTTGGTAGGGGGTGGGCCTGATGGATCCAACTACCCCGAATAACAAGCTCCAAGCGTTGCTCGTGCTTGCCACGACGGCATCGCTTTTGCTTTCCGTGACGGAGGCCGCTGCCTCGCAGAAAGACTTCCCGGCATGTGCCATTAACCATGCACCCGAGTACTACTGCTGCGAGCTCAGTCCGACGAACAAGATTGTCTATACCAAGTTTAATCGTCCGAGCTCCAAGACGGACCCGGTGCACGGCCACACGTACGAAAAATACTACGAAGAAGGCTGGGCTAAGGCTCGTCAGGTCGACTGGGCCAAAGACGGCCACTTCTCCATGTACGCACCGGATACGCCGTGGTACAACTACAACAAGCCAGGCAAGATGTGCCGTCTGAACGATGTCGCAGTCGACGGCAAATTGGTTGAAAAGCTGCAATGCTCCTTCAACCCCGACGATGACCGTTTCGCACAGAACAAGTCACTTGCAGAGGACTCGGAGGACTTTACCGTCTACTGGTCATCGGACCCGAGTCCACGTAACAACAATGCCTCGTTCCCGCTCACAGGAGCTAATTGCACCAGCCTGATGCTCGACAATGGAGAAGTGGATGAAGATGCGCGCTCGATGTGCACACAAGAATCGTTCCCGTCCATGTACCGCTACACGTCGTTCAAAGAAGCACCGATTGTTGTCTTCTACGTCCTCTACGGCCTCTGCGCCGTGCTACTGGCGGCTTGGATCGTGCTCCGCACTGCCCGTTCCGGCAGAAAACCATCGTCGTTGACGCCCGTCAAGCCTGACGATGGTCGAAAGAGCTTGATGGACTATCGCGGAGGCCCGGAGACTCCTGACAAGTCTGTCACAGGCGTATCTGTCGCCAACCGTCCTTCTGAAGTGCACCTGAGGGAAGTTTCGGATGAGGTTGTGCAAGTCGGATACTCGGATTCGTTCGTCGGTAAAGTCGTCTTGTGGTACTTTGCCGCCATGACCGTGATTCTAAACTTCCCGATCATCATCATCATTTTGGATAACACTGGTAACTTTGCCACGGAACAATACGCCGGTCTCTTTGACGCGAACCAGACCATCATTGTGATGTTCATCGTCCTCTGGGCCGTCACGTGTGTCTGGCTCGGAGCTGTCGTCTGCCTCCGGGATCGCATGATGAACTACTTCCGATACCCGGACACTTTGGCTTCCTGCTCTCGTGTGCAGATGCACAAGCCGGAGACGTCGGAAGTGTTGCTTGAGGACCGCACAGGCGTGTCGACCTTTGTCGCTCGTGCCGAGAACTTTTTATTCCCCAACCACCACTCGGGCGCGGAGGAGACGGTGGAGGTACACACCACGACGGACGGTGCTCGGTATGTCGAGTTCCAGCACCTTCGTTACACGTACGATGACAATGCTCGAAAGTTCATTCCTGGCTCCATCGTCCTAGGCGATACATTCGATAATATTGCTGCCGAATCAGTAGGTCTGTCGACAGCAGAGCATGACCGACGCGTGGGTGTGGTTGGCAGAAATGCGATTGAAGTCGAAATGCCTAGTATCTACGTGAGCATCGTCGACGAGTTCTTCTCCTTCTTCTACATCTACCAGCTCATGTGCTACTACGCGTGGTACTTCACGGACTATGTGTACGTCGGACTGTTGAACACGGTCGTCATTCTCGTGACAGCTACGCTCAACATCTACACCAAGCGCAGTATGATGGCATCCATCGTCGAGATGACCAAGTTCTCGTGCGACATCCGCGTCAAGCGCGATGGCGAGTGGACGACCGTCGATTCGGCGGATCTTGCTCCTGGCGACGTCGTCGGTGTCACGGAAAACACGGAGCTGCCGTGCGACCTGGTCATCGTCCAAGGCTCGACCGTCTGTGACGAGTCGATGCTGACGGGGGAGTCCATGCCGGTGCAAAAATTCCCGATTCCTGCCCACAGCTCTGACACGTACTCTGCAGAGGGATCTGGAAAGAAGTACACGCTCTTCTCTGGTACGAAGGTCCTTGCCTCTGGACGTGGTGAAGAGATCGTGGCAGTGGTGCAAGCCACTGGTGCCCACACGAACCGTGGTCAGCTCGTCCAGTCGATTTTGTTCCCGATGCCGATGCGCTTCAAGTACGACGAACAGCTCAAGGCTGTGTTTGGCGCTCTATTCATCTTTGGTTTCGTTGCCGCTTATCTGGCCATGAAGTTCCTCATTGACGGTGCTGGTTTGACCAACCAGGCGTTCGGATTCGTGTACGGAATGTTCATGTTCTCGGCCGTGCTCAATCCGTTGCTTCCAGTGGTGATCACAATCGGCCAAGTGAACGCTGCCAAGCGTCTGCGAAAGCAGGACATCTTTTGCATCAACCCTCACCGGATTATTTTGAGTGGCAAGCTACGTGTCTTCTGCTTCGACAAGACTGGTACGATCACGAGAGAGGGACTCGACTTTAGAGGGTGTGTTCCGATGGACACTTCTACGACGCAGTTTTTGCCTGAAGTAGAGGATGTGGCATCCAACAGCTTGCCAACACTCATGACTTATGGTCTCGCTTCCTGCCACAGCGTCGGGTCGTTAAACGGACAACTCGTTGGTAGTGAAGTAGAGGTGAAGATGTTCCAAAGCACGCAGTGGAAGCTCGTGGAAGAAGAAGGCCAGATGCCTGTCATCCAGACGAACGATGGCAGCGACGTCCTAGATGTCGTCAAGCGTTTCGAGTTCGACCACGCACGCATGTCCATGAGCGTTCTGGTGCGTCATCGCGAGAGTGGCAAGCTGTACGTGTTCTGCAAGGGATCTTACGAAAAGATGGAGCAGATTTCTAATACCTCCTCTCTCCCGAGCGACTACAAATCGACGGCTGACAGTCTTGCTCGAAAGGGTTGCTACGTGCTGGGTATCTCGTACAAGGAGATGCCGGAAATGTCCGAGGCTGAGCTGAACAAACTCCTAGTGGATCGTGACGCGGTGGAGGAAGGTCTGTCGATGCTAGGACTGATCATGTTCCGTAACGAGCTCAAACCGGACTCGAGAGACGCTCTCTTGACGCTCAAGAGAGGAGACATTCGTACCGTCATGATCACTGGTGACAATGCCATGACGGGATGCTACATCGGCCGTGCGAGTGGTCTCGTAGGTGATGACGCTCAAGTTATTCTCGGCGACATGGAAATTGACAATGCCAGGGGAAGCGTGCTCGTGTGGAAGGACGTCGACACGCAGCAGGTGCACACTATGGACCAGGTCAAGGAGATGGTCAAGAGCGACGACTCGAATGTCGAGCTCGCCGTGACCGGCAAGGCCTTCGATCATCTCGTCAAGATGGGCGATATCCATAAGCTTCTCCTGAATATCCGTATCTTTAGTCGTATGACGCCCGACGGCAAAGTGGAATGCGTCCGCCTACACATGAAGTGTGGTGCTGTTACCGGTATGTGTGGTGATGGTGGAAACGACTGTGGCGCGCTGCGTCTAGCTCATGTTGGCGTGGCACTTAGCGACGCGGAAGCCTCGCTAGTGTCGCCGTTTACGAGCAAACAGCGTACACTGCAGTCTGTCGTGGACATCGTCAAGGAAGGCCGTGGAGCATTAGCTACGTCTTTTGCCAGTGTCAAGTACTTGATCATGTACGGATTCATCGGCATCGGCGCTCGCTTCGTGATGTACCACAACTCTGTCTTCATTTCCCAGTTCGGCTTCATGTATTTGGATGGCGCCATCCTCGTGGGTCTTTCCTACGGATTGGCGCGTGGAAAGCCTCTAAAGGAACTAGGATCTGAACGTCCAACGTCCAGTATCATCGGTCCGACAACGATGCTGTCTATGATTGGCGCGTTCATTATCCACTACCTGTTCCTCTATGGTGGTATTCAGCACCTCGTCCGCCAACCGTGGTACTGCCCGTTTGCTCCTTTGAACGTGAACCTTGTCCAGTGGTGGTTGCTTCAAGACAGTAACCTAGGACCTACTTTGTGGTTCCTTGTTTGTTGGCAGCAGATGAGCACTGGGCTACAGCTAGGTATTGGCTCTCGCTTCCGCGAAACGATTTGGCGAAACTGGTTCCTGCTTGGATACTACGCCGTCCTCGTGGTCTTCATGTGTGTCATCTTCGTGGGGCCGCCGACTCGTACTGGTGATCAGTTCCGAGTGGCCAGTAGTACAAATGTCGTGGGACTGCCGGACATTCCACTTCCGGATGGATTCCGTTGGGAGCTGTTTGTGATCGGCGTCGCGAACACCGTCGCCGTCGTGTTGTACGAATGGATTTTCGTGCAGGGACCGGTGCGCAACTTCTTCCGCAGGCGCTATCACAAGGACTTGCTACCCATGAAGCTGTAAGCTGTTGGTGCTGTGCAAGCTTTCATGCTTTTCTTCAGCCTAGATGCGAGTAGCGATGTTAAATGCAAACTCATACTCATTCAAAGAAGCCAAAACTCTTTTGTAAAGCTTTCCTACAGTCCAGGATGATGTAATGTTAATTCCCTGACTCGTTTAAAAAATCAGCTATAACTCTGACTCCATGACAAGCTACTCTTGCAGAGCTCCAGCAGCGCAAAGTATCATATACGTGCGCAAGTTCAAGTGTAGACTCGGAAACACTGGAGACCTCACAGGACATTCTAGCTACATTGAACCTTTGAACACTTGAAGTATGGTGCACTAAGAGCTAGACAGCGACAGTGTGAACCTGAGGCTATCACTACTATGACAGAGAATTCAACCACTGCCCGTCAACTGGATTAACAGTCAAAACTTTGATCTAGCATCTACATTGTATCATCCACATGCTTCACCGAACGAATCAATATCACATATACACATATTTACTCAAGGTTCCGATGTTACTTGATACACTGCAGTAGTTTCGTTAGATTAATATTATCTGCTCATGGTTTTAGTGTATACTAGACGTCTTGCACATCATTCTCTCCAATCTTATCCTCTACAAGCTTTATCCACAGCAACTGAGCATGATAATCAGCCTTCGTTCGCAACCTGGACCCGCTGCGACATGCACAGATGGCATTTAAAAGAGCATTGGAGAGATCTTCCTCTGGTAGATTGGTATATTCATAGCCACTCTAGCTACGATAACCGTTTGGATAAGCTTCTTACGTACATATTACGATAAACTTCACCTCTTCAATTAGGCCAAGCCGCACAGAGATGACGCCCCCAGAAACAAGGCATACAGATTGCAGCTATCTGCTTCTGCGGTACCTTCGGCTAACTGTAGTTCCACTCATAGCTGTGAGTGCCTACCATGTTTCAATTCGCTTAAGCTGTAGGCTACAAGCTCTGGTGTTTGCATTCTTCCACCACGGACGCTATCTTTTATAGGGGATAAACGCTGCTGTTTGCGCTTTCGTACCAGTCTTTCTAGACGCTGAACGCGTCTTCGAAGCACCATTTTTGCCGATTTATGTGCATCGAGATGCGATGCCTTTTGCTTTTCATCTTCCAACATCTCTGTCGAGAGTGCATTGACATCATATGGCTGCTTTGCAGCTAAAGACAAGTCATCACTCGGTTGCTTACCAAGTGACTCTAGAAGCTGCTGGAATAGCCGAGGAGAGTCATCGGAGAGATATGCGTCATCGTCGTCGCGAGTTGCTGCCACCCATGCTCGTGTGCCGTATAAGGCGTTTTCGAACGAACCAGACGTCAATGAGTTTTGCTCAAAGGAGCTACACAAGTCATTAAACTTCTTTATCAAGCCATCGACAGTCTGTATCGCTTTGTTTGGTTCCACTTTTTGCCCAGACGAAATGACGCTTATGGCAAATCGAGTAGGAAGCACGGATGCTTTGACAGCAATATAGAATGACAGCATCCCATCATCAGCTTTTACTTTTCTCAGCAATTTTTCTATCTCTGGAGCATAGATGATGATCTTCGGCCCCTCGTCCTTGTCGCTTTTGTCGGTTGAAACTCGTGTAAAAGATTTCCACATGTGGTCGGTAGCACTCGGGGCAGTTGTATCAATGGACATGAATGCTTCAGCGTTACCGCACAATAGCTTTAATTTTACAGTGAGGATATGAATCGTCTCGTCCGAAGGTAGCAAGAAGGAGTAGTATAGCACTTGGTTCTCGACATCGAAACACTCACCTTGCTCTGCTTTCCCTAATACAAGTTCATTAGGCATTGTAGGTAGACTTTGCCGGTGTACACGTTGATGGCGGAAAGTAGCCTTAATCTCAGCTTCCTGAGGGTTTTTTCTTTTCCTCTGGTGGCTAGAACCTTCGCCGTCATTACGATGCTCCTCCTCTAGATGTTGAAGCTTCTTCATATCTTCAGCTTGCTGTTCTACGCGCTTATTCATGAGCATCTGCTGCTCCTGCTCAATCTCCCGCTGCATCTTTTCTCGAGCTGCAAAGTCACTTCGTACGGGGGACATGACTGATGCTTCCACCCGATCAAACATTACAGACCACTTTGTCTTCATCCAATTGTCTGAATCTTCACTAAATACAATGGAAACCTCTGGATTATCCCACCTTTTCCAACTTACAGGAACCGAGCGTCTCTGTACCGAAGGCACATCCTCTTTCTTACTAATTTCCTCTTGCACAACCTGCAACTCGACCGGACTCTCAGCTTTTGAGCTGACACTGACTTCCTTTTCGTCCACAGCGTCTTTACTTGTTTTATAATTCGTAAAGTGATAAGTAGGATGCGAATAGCCTCCTTCTTCCTTTGATTCACTTATATCCACCGTATCGACTGGCGAATTTAGCTTGCCCGTATTGTCTTGACCGGACTTGATATTGTTGTCTTGATCGCGCTTCTTTAAAAACGCAAGGTTTTTCTTGTTAGTACCACGACAAATCGCAGGAGGCTTCAACTCTTTCACCGCAGACTTTGTCACAGACTGTTCCTCCAGCTTCGATATCATAGGGGATACTACAGGACTAGAATTCTGTGGACTTTGCTTAACTCCTTCTGTTGGTAGAGCCTCTGATGGCTTTGTGAGTGTCTTTGGAGGTGTCTTGGACTTCGGTGGGCTCTCAATCGTTGCCGAATAGGTTTCCTGGTCTACGTCAAGACCTGGGTCGAGAGTGGGCTGGTTCGTGCCATTTTCGGAAGATGAAGTACCTTCAGAGTTTTGATCGTTTCCATTGTCACTTTCCAACTCTTGTAGGGTGTCTTCATCAATGATCGGAACTGTGGCTTCCACATACCAATCTTCTCCGTCTTCCTCAACATTTGATGAGCTCGCAGAGACACTTAGACGCGATACATTACTGTTTACTTTGGCGTTCATGCCTAGACAATCTGGAGAGAGAGACGACCTCACGACATTTTGATGGTTCCCACTGCTGCTGGGAAGAGACAAACTCTCCACTTCGTTCGAATCTAAACTAGGCACAATGAGCAGTTGATCATCCTCTACCGAAGGAGTTCCCACAGAAGCAGATACTGTGGATGAATGTACATGCTTTAAAGCAGGAAATGGGTTTGTTGCCAAGCCCACTACTTGTCGACGTCGCTCCCGCTTTTCCTTTAAGAAGTTTAATGCTTTTTGTCGATTCTCAAGCTGCTCATGTTCCATGTGCTTGACGTACATCGCCATCCGCGTCTCCCATTCTTTCTTATCCTCATCATCTGTGCTCTCGGAGGAAAATCCTTTAAAATGACTGGTAACTTGGCGAAGATTTTTTCCATCCGCATCACGAGGTGCGAATGGCAGTCGTCGATAGTGCGGATCAACGAACGGAAAATGGTATACGAGTTCGGCGTATGATTGAGCACATGCATCGGAGTCGTTATTACAAGTCATATCGTACGACTGAGGTACAACACCACCACCTTGTTCTTGACGATCAAGTAATGGTAGTGGAGCTAGGATTTGTCGGGAACGACATGGAGGATAACAAAACTGGGTTATATAAGCCCTTCTTTTCGGCACTGGTCCAAGGTAGCAAGAGCGATTGTGAGCTGCAAGCTGCCGACCGTACTTGGCATCTGCATACACACCGTCATATGACAAAGTACTTTGACCCCCTTTTTCCAGTGTAGGAGTGCTGATGCTGTGTATCATAGCAGGCTTTGTGCCATCAATATGAAGCATAGGCGTGGACTTGGTGGAGCCATGTGCTTCTTCCACCAGTCGTTCTGCTGCTAAAGACGCTCCTAAGGTTCGGTTGGGGTCAAAGAAACCGTCATGTAATCCTCCTGCCCTCTTCTTCCGCTGTCGTTCGACCGTAGATTCACTCGTGCTCTCTTCTAGTTCCAGTCCTTTCGGTAGCACAAGTAAGCAAGCGCTTTTCATGTATTTTAAAAGCAAAGCTTTCATATCCGATGGAACTTCGAGCTTGTAATCCTTACAGAATGCTGGTATCTCCCTAAATTTCAGCAAGTCCCCTGTCTTCATCCCGACGACATACATCACTGCCCAAAAGTCCAAGTAACAGATCTGCCCATCGTGGTCTGAGTCTGCAAACCTAGCTTTTGCTGCCAATACCGTGTTCTCAAAAGTAAGAGACACTTCCTTACCGCTTCGTGCTTCTTCCTTCGTCACACATTCGTTTGGCCAGAGGTATCGAAGACGTCGTAATACATCACTAAAGTCTGGGCTTGTCATCACACCAACCCTGTCCTGGTCATAGAATACGAAGCAGCTTAAAATCAGACGCAGCTTCCGCACAAGTAACTCTTTCAACTTGTTCCCTGCCGCCCGACGCATGGGCTCTGCAAATATCGCCTGGTCTGCAAAGTGAAATGTATAGCTGTGTTGTTTCCACTCACCGATAATTACACGAAGAAATCGGTGGACTTCGAGCCATGAACAATTGACAGAATCCTGTGCATACTCGAGATCTTGAAAGGCAGGCGGAGCTACCATGTGCGACTGCGAAAAAGCCGTCATGTAGTCCAAAACATTGCGCAGCATTGTTGGACCGACAAGTGGATAGCCTAAGACGTCGTGAGCGCACTTGCTCGCGTGGTCGAGAGACGCAAATTGCCAATGCGTCCGCTTTCCGCTTTCCACAGCTCTCAGATCATCCTTATCTCGATCACGAATTCGCTTTTTTCTTTTCCGGCGGATGATTTCTGCGCCATTCCAAACCATTGCGCGAGAATAAAGCCACGAATAACAACTGACACACACGGCCACGACAAGGTTTGAAGGCTGCATTTGCATGGGTATGTCGTATTCGCGGTATATACCTAGGAGTTCGCAGAAGACAACGATAGCGTCCACATCTAGGAAGTGCGTGGTCGAAACAAATAGATGCATAAGTTTCTCTTGGGACAGTTGCTGTGTTCCATATCGCTGCAATAGCACAGCATATAAGGTTTCGTGGATGGACAAGTCGGTATTAGAACTAGGCATCGAGTAGGCTCCTGCAATTGCGACTTGGCTAGGCGCGACGAGTCGGTCATATACATCAGCAATGATGTCGAGGATCATGCGCAAGGAAAACAGCGGAGAGTACTTGGCTCGATGTAGCTTCAAAACATGCTGCTGTCTATGGCAGCCCTTGCACATTTGCTTTGTCTCGCTTTCGTCCGTGTCGTTTATCCACAGTACGCTAAATTGAGAAGGAGAGGCGCACCAACAGGAGTCTTTGATCCAGCAGCATCGGAATTCAGCAGGGATGTGCAGCGCTTGTAAAACTCTACTGTCTGGGGGCATATAGCATGGGTTTTGAGCAAAAGAAGGGCTGAGTACTCGCTGCTTTGCTGAGTTTCCTGGCGCGAGTTTGTCGATGGAGCTCGTAGAAACTGGCATGCTTTGTAAAAGAGTCTGATCATGTACTTCCATCGGTGTGGTATTTGTGATGACTTCTGGATCATCCAGTTGCTCTTCCGATGTTTCAGATCGTCGGCTACTCGACATAGGTCGGGGCACGTGCACCTCTTTTTGATTACCAATTCTATCGCCAATAGGACTAGTTGTAATTCCTCTTGCTCGTCTCACCTTGACAGGCACAAATGAAGGTACATCCATCCATTTAATGCTCTTTTCCCCCATGGAGTTGTAGCTGACGACTGCCTTCTTCATCGTTGAGTCGATGCTCCCGCTTCGACGAAGTGGTAGTCTTGATTAAACTAGTGAAGCTATTTTTAGACACACTTGCAGTATGCTTACAAGAAATCCAAATCAATTGGCATCTCTTACATTAGCATCGGTATCCGCTAAATGGAAACTGACCAAGAAGCAGACTTGCGTAAATCTCGTTTGCTTTCGGCATTCACTTATGATATTGGTACACAAGCTATATATAGCTAGATGGAATGTAGCCATGAGCAAAAGCTGTAATTTGGGATGTAACCCCATGCCGCGACCAATTTTCTCTTCGTCAGGTTGACAGACGTAGGCACAACGCTTGAGAAGTCCGCCGTGGACGACGTACACAAACGTACCCACCAGTTACGCAACTTTTAAAAGTCGCATCACGCGCTCTTCGTCTGCTCACGGTTGAAGAAAATGAAAGCCAGTGCTTTCGTTTTGTTGAATCTTGCGTTTTAAGTGAATCGTGCCAACAGTTTCCCAGGTTTCGTGTTAGTGGATAAGTATGGGCAGTCGGTGAGCCTGTGATGACCTTTTAAGATCGACTTTAATCATGCTAAAGCCACAAATGGTGGAGTAGACACCCATTCTATCACCACGGCTCCCTCCTTGAATAAGAGGAATCTGATCTTGCCACGCGAGCAAGAAGGCGGATGCCTGATGGTATTTGTGAACGGCATGGCCCCTGAGTTTCCACGTCACTGGAAACGTAATTCGCTCCCTCCTCCATACTCATGGCAGCAAGCGCGATATCCGGTTTCGATTTCGAGTATACGCGAAGGTCTTTACTAGCATTGTCATGTCCACTGTTGAACCAAATATACTCTAATAACTTTGGCTTTTACTCGCAAGTCTGTGCTTATCTCTTTCTTGACACTGCCTTGTTTTTAAGTAAGAAGCTACAAGTTTCGTGTGTGATTGCATCTATCGTTGTAGCGAGCAAGTGCTATTAGCAGGCGATCATGATCCTTCCAATTAGTGGTGACTGAAAATTGTCATGCATAATATTTTAAAAGAGCATCCGCAGACATAGATGTTTTCTATACTGATTGGTATGACAGTTCGGGGATCTTATTCATGTGGTAACCTGGAGGGTGGTAAAGGCAGCAATGACAGACGTGCGTCAACCAGGCAATTATCCGGAAAGTTGAGATAATCTCGCGCGTGCTTCATGAGAACGAGGAAATATTTCTGACGTACGGCCGTCGAGACATCGATGAAGGTACTTCAAGTTGCATCTTCAAGGAGCGTGACTAAATTGGAAGACGTTGACTGCACAAAGACTACGTTCGTATAGCATAGTCGCTCTATACATACGTGTCCAGCGATGCTTTCTACGTTGGCTACCTCTCGACGCTTCCCCTGGCAATATCCTAGACGTGTTTCTATTAAAAACGAACAAGTGAATGTATAAGGGTCGAAATGAATTATTACGTGGGAAAATCATATATGCTGTGCATAATTTTCAACTGTGATGCTCGCGCGTGCAGGAACCAAGCACCCCTGGTAAAGCAACGGCATGCAAAGGATGTGGATGCATTTGATTTTAAGCAAGCTCTTATTTATTGTTAAATACAAATCGTATCTTAGTTGTACATTTCGTGTGACTTGATCTGCGGCCTTAGCACTCGAACAACTCGGCCAAGGTGTGAGCATTCGGTGCCTCGATTAAAAGAGCGTGGGCAAATCGTTCCAGGTACTGGCATCGTTGGTGTAGGTAGCTTAGTTCCAACCGGTAGAACCACCTGCCAGCAGCCTCGACTCTTCGCCACGCAGCCATCGTTTCCTTGTATTCGGACGCGCTGAGCGTGTTGACAAAGTCACGGATACGCGAGAACCGACGCCAGGTAGTCATGTATTTGCCTTCAATCTGTAGTTCCAACAGGAATTCGGCATGCTGCGCCTTGCTCACGGCGCTTTCGACAATACGGAAGCTGCGCACTTGGATCTTGACTGCCAAGTGGCGGTGACTCGACAGCGACTGAACCCAGGGGATCGTACTTTCACTGTATTGAAGGTCGTACTGAGGGCGCAGAGGAGGAAACGTGCGGCACACTTCAAACGTATTATCATTGTCCCGATTCAACAGCGCGGCTGGTTGAAGCGATGATGCCGGGAAAGACCGACGGCTGTACATGTCAGCCGCTTTGTGGCCTTTCAGACCGTTGTTGGCGAGCGCAAGCTCGGAAGATCGCTCGTACTCGTCATCGTCAAAGTCTTCAAACCAGCCCCACTCGAAGGCGTCGTCTTCTTCTTCTTCGTCCGGAGACGTGGTGGAGAAGGATGCTCCATTGCGACGATCTTTCTCCATGCTGATGGTCGCCCCCAAGAATGACGGACAGGAATACGCGGCGTGGACATCGTCGACGTGGTGGTGGCAGGTCGGACACTCGAGCCCAGTTTGCACGGCCTGCTTGAAGCACTTGGCGTGTACGTGGTGGCCACATGGACTCAGCTGCGTATCGACATCTGCGCCTCGGCAGATCGGGCACGTTAGCCCCGTTTGCACGCCGACGCTGGTTTTGCGGCGTATGATATCGTCCGTCTCGGACAATATACGCTCGCTGGTGCTCATTAAGGCACCAGTGGAATGAGTCTGTTCGCAGTCACATAGTGACACATTGGTGGAAGCCGTGGACGCTGTGAACTCGGCGCTGTTGGAAGGTGCTGCCAAGGGTCCACCAAGACTGCTTGGCGACCGGTGGACTTTGCTCGGCCACTCCCATTCGTCTGTAGGCATGGCATTCATCATGTCGATGCCCATGTAATCTAGTGTCTGTTCCGACGGCAGTCTGGTCTAGTGCTCTAGGGTCTCTGCCTTTGCTCTCTCCTTTGCAACTGGCCAAATGAAGCGATGGTGGCGCACAATGCTATGACATTTGTAACCTAGCGATTCGAAACTTACTCGATGGACGGGACACCTTGAACTCATAGTGGCTAGGTCGGACATGTTGGATTTTGTATGCAGCACGACAGCTGGAGGCCATGGCGAGCGAGCAATCTTGGCCGTCGTGGTTTGCCACGCCGCCGTGTCGATGATTGTTCCGAGTCCCACCCGAGGCAGCCGGAGAGGCGGGTACAAGTGAGACGGTGAAGGTTGGACATCACCGATGGCGTGAATGTAGAGAACACGAAGTATATTTTTAGCGGACATGATATCACTTTTCGATACCCAATGGACATGAGGAAATCAGTAAACAAATCCTGTATTATGACATCTGCTACGTCCACCAGCACTCTTCATTCAGGGAAGACTAGTTGACGAGTATGAAGATGAGAAGAAACGTCGTAACTGTTCACGTCCATTTTTAAATGAAAGGACTCTTCCGTCGTAGATCGACGTGAGCGACGACGAGATCAAACGGCAGCGGAAAGGTCAAAGCTATCCAAACAAAAGCGCAGCTTTCGATTACGTTATCTTTGCTAGACCAACGCCAGGCATCGGCATCACGACGGATTTGTTCACCCGACAACTCCAAAGGTCAAACGCCGCTCGGACGGATACTTTTAGAGCAGGATCTCGAACATACACTCGAATGGCGTGCTCCATAAACTGTTTCGGCAAATGGACTTCATACGCCTCTCGAGGTAGTTGGTAGCACGTTGCGTCATTCACCGCATCTTTCGAATAGAAACGGACGTACTGGATCGGGTCTGCGTCTTTCTTCCCAAAGTGTAGCTTCATGACTTCGAGAATCACGTGCTTCTTATCGTCCGTCGTCAAGTCGACCAGAGACAGCACGTCTGTCTTCAACTCGTCTTCCGACATGTGCGCAGAATACTCGGTGACCTTGGTCTTGCCCACACATTCATAGTACGGTTTCGTCGCGACTCGAGTCAAGAGGTCTCGTGCTGCCTGGAGCGCTGGCAGCTCACTCTGCTCGATCCGCCACAGAATCCGGTCGTCGACGTGTTGAAAGGCTTCCATGTTACCAAACACGTCTGACAAACGAGAACCTTTCACTAACGCATGGTCGTTGGCAAGAATGAGCGCGTCGCAGATCATGTACTCGATCGCTCGAATCGCCTTGTGCTGGTAGACTGTCTGATGGAGCTCGTATCGCGTACGGAACGCCTGCAATACAGCTCCGACCAGCTTCTCCGGGAAACACAGTGCTGGTCGTCTGTCGATCGCATGCCGGTCTCGTAAGACACGCATGTTATGCAATAGCAAATACGTATCGCAGGAGGATACTCGAGCCCCTGTCTGCTGTGCATCTCGAAGAAAGTAGTCGAGCTTGTCGACGTCCAAACCGCTGTGTGCGTTGTTCACAATGTCATAGAGGAAATGTTGTGCCGAGTCCGGTCGTCCTCGAAAGTGTCCGTCGTTCTCTTGCAACGGACACCCGAGGATCAACTCTTTAATAAACGTCAAGTCTCGAACAGGACACAGTCCATGATCTCGAAGATTTATGCCATTAGCCTCGAGCAAGTGATCTAGCATCGCTACAGAGTTCTCTTCATGCGTCCACTCAAAGGTGCGTGGTACGATCCCATACTGCTTTAAACGCGAGAGGAAGATGCCGTCAAAGACGTGGCTAAATGGTCCGTGGCCGAGGTCGTGGCAGAGTCCTGCTAGCTTTACGCACACAATGTCAGTGTCGTCGATTGGAAGCCACGGTTGATGCCGTCGCAGGGTCAGCAGGAGCTGCTCTGCGAGATGGGCGACACCAAGACAGTGCTCGAAACGAGAGTGCGTAGCTCCAATGTAGACGTGGTGGGCAGCTCCTAGTTGATGAAGATGGCGCAGTCGCTGGAACTAGTGGCCAGAGTCAGTTCTGGATAGTGCAGGATAGTAAATGCCATTGCTCGCTTTACCTGAATAGTGTCGATAATCCGCATGCAGACAGGCTCAAAGACCATGAGTCCGTGGACATTGTCCTTGATCTACATGTTCTTCTAATCATAAATTATAAAGACAGGAACAATAAATATGTAAATACTTGCCTCTTTCTTTGTGTGCAGTGGAGCTTGCGCTGTGCGAGGCGATAGCATTAAGCCTGCTGCCGTCCGTTTCTGAAGTTTCTGTACTGGTCGATCCGGAGTCACAATCGCTCGGCCAGCATGTCTCTGGACGACTTCATCGGCTCTGCGTTTGCGCAGTGCAGAAGAGTGGCCTACTTGGTTCACTGCCGTGTTTTCATCTTCCTGAGAAGACAGCAACAGGTCTGCATCCGTCATGCATCTATTTCCCCGCACAATGGATGGCTCATCCATATCGCAAAGTTGCTGAGCAGTTGCTTGGTCTTTAATGCTCATCTAGCTCTAGACTGCGATGAGGTTGAACAAATATCTTATGCTGGCTTGTCGATTGCCTCTTCAGGATGCAGAAATAGATCCGGGAAGGTCATAGTGAAATTAAGTGGAAAGTTGGCATGTACCACCGATGCAGCAGTGGTACACAAGCTAGACACCTCGAACAGCTGGAAATCGACTATACAGGATCACAACTACTTTTTCATCATCCTTCGCATCAACTTCCCTTCAAGTAGATTGGGACATGAAGATCCTAAGAATAGAATAGCCTTCACACTTGAATTATAGTTCTGAACGATTGAGCATGGAAGGCCCAAAGCTAGTTGGTCCGACTGCCACTGGCCCAAAGGCTGACGGGGTCACTTCAAAAGCCAAAGGAACCACTCGCAAAATTCTGCCGGAGCGTAAAAACAAGCAAGGTAGCAGATTGGTGACTATCAAGCATCTTAGTTTTCGAGAAGTGTTTGGCTTCTACGGCTACGCCATCTTCATCGTCGCAACAGTATCAGCATTGTGGTCAACGCTGATCATCGCTTTAAACGTTGCTCCAAATGAAACAGTAAACTATCTCATGAAGACCGCAGAATATGATGACGGAAACTTTTGGCTACTCTCAACCGCATCACCAGTACTTGTCGGAGTAACTGCAGGCTGCTTTTCCATTATTGCTTGTTTCTACTGGTATGTTGTCTATGCGATCATCTTCTATCGTTCCAGGCGTATTATTGCCGAGGAGGAAAAATCTTGCAAACGTTTGGAATTGTCCCAGCCAAAATTTATTGCGATTATGACGTCGACTGGATCTGCATTATGGTTTAAATGTGTATGGAAGGACGTCACTGGCTACGAAGGCAAATATCGCAAGATTTGGGTATACTCGACAGCTACCATAGTGCGTATGCATCATGATCTAATTCTTGGTTTTATAGAACACCGTAACTAAAGTGGGGGACTTGATTATGGAGTATATTACGCTCATAAGGATGATGGAGGGTGGGTTTCCAGTAGAAGTATTGTGCGCTTGTACTGCTCTAATTACACTCAACTGTCTATCATATGCCTCTATAATCTTACGAGGGAGGCACATTTCTGCCTTTAGAGAAGTCATGATCGACTGCGTCTTTGACATGATGATCGCAGTCGGCTTCCCAATATTAACTCTTCTGATCTGTTACCGAGGTATTCACCTCGACCATGACATGCATGCCTTAGCTACACAAATATATCCAGCTGGAAGTTTCGAGCTTCTAGCGCGTTTGCATGTGGGTCCAAGTCATGTCGCGCAATTTCGTGTATCGATCGAAGGTCTACGTATCAATTCTGTTTCCGATTTTTTAATTCAATTTTTTTGCAACGCTGCTTTCATGTATCGCTTAAAGCGGGTGACGGACGTATTGATGCAGAAATCTCTTCGTAAGATGCGAGCAAAGAGGTCACTGGAAGTTATAAACTACCAAAAGAAAGTCCCAAAGGTTTTGGCTCTATTCTTTGTCGTCGCGGGGGTAGGAATCATCCTCGCGACACTTGCGAGAGTACAACTAGCACAATACCTTTGCGGCGATTATCCAGAGTGTGTAGCATATGCGTACCGATCAATTTTTTACAGAGACGAAGGAGTCGAATTAACGTGTCCTTGCATTGCCATCGTGGATGATTACCGTGCACCGAAAAACTATCAAGAGTGGGCGAACCCGAAAGATGTGTACGATTCTGTTGACATTCTCTCTCAAGCTGGATACGTGAGAAATGTCATGCTCATGAATCGAAGACTGCTTAAGCTACCTCCAAGTATGAAGAACTGTAAATACCTGGAAGAACTGTAGGTCACCAAACAGGAGGCTGTATAAATCTTTTTTAACACTTTATTATGCTCCTAGGATACTGATATACACCGAAACATCTGAGTTACCATATTGGCCAAACACTTTTTCAAGACTGCGCTCATTGTAAAAGCCAAGCCGTTTTGGTATACATTTTCAACAGGCTACTAATCTAGTTTATTACTACAGACAAGTGGAAGGAAAGCCTTTTGGAGCTCATTTGCAGAGAATCGAAGATAACTTCTTTGACGACATGGGCTCTCTGATTTGCCTTCACCTCGGAACTCACTTGTTTTTAGAGAAAATACCTTCTTTTGACGGACTAGTTCAACTTGAAGACTTAACACTAGCCGTAAATGTGGGTATGCGTAGCTTACCGTCTTTCAAGAATCTCGGAAACCTGAAGAAAATGAAGCTTGTTGCTCTTCGCGGTCTGGAGACTCTTTCAGACATGAGCCCTTTAAAAAGTCTCCGCAAACTTACAATCTATTCTCTTACACCTCTGTGCTGCAACGGGTTCTTAGGAACTTGTAATCTGGACGATGCCTACTGCACCAGTGATAACAAGACAAATCTTCCTCCCCCCACTTGCATATCTAATAGTTCGATGAAGGCAACAGAGTCCACACTCTCCCAATTCGCCGTACATAAAAAATCTGTGTGTCAACCGACTCCGCAAGCATATCTTGATTCTTTCTACACGTTCACACCAGAGTTTGTAGATTTCTGCGAGGGTGTCATGTATCGCCAATGCAGAGTGGAACTTAAAAGTGAGGCTGGCGTACGGGTGCACGAAGGGATATGCGTAAGTAGCCGAATGATGCCAATTTCGTGCTCTTCAAACATCTACAGCATAGAATATCGTCGCCAGCAGATAGCGCTTGGCATTGGTGAAGCCTGTGATCCGGCAGTCGAAGGCTGGCTAGGCTGTACATCGAATGACACTGACTAAAAACAGACGACATATATCGTGAAAAGCGAATTTGTATATTCGATATCTATCGTATAGTTTACTTTGCTATTTCCTCTGCTTTCGGTCCTTTTGCTGCGTATTTGAAGCTTTTGCCAGGAGACGAGTCGTTTCTTGACCTTCGACTGCTTCTTCCACTCTTACCGACGCTCGAAGGCGTCTTCTGCAATGTCTGGACAGGCCGAGACTGCTCTGAAGCTTGGCCGTGCTGACCAAGACTGGTCTGTTCTAGAGTAACCCTGGCGGGCGGCAGGTCGATGGATGCAGCGTTCTCGTACAAGCGTTTAAGAGATTTCTATCGGATGTAAGGAAACGAGTTAGCCAATAGAGCCATTCACTTTCTTCATAAGTATACCTTGAACGATCGATACTTGTTGGTGCTTTCCGACGTCACGAGGACGCCTAGTATAGTGTAACCTGTTGCAGATATGAGCACGAGATAGGTGGACGTGCCCATTCCCCAACAGCTTTTGCCGTCCGAGTTCTCATGGCAGCGCGTGTATTGGTTTCCGTAGAATTTCGAGTCCATGACAGGCATAAAGACGTGAAAGTACCAGAACATGCCGACGGCAATGAGAATAGCGCCAAGCGAGACGCAAAGAATCAGGAGGTATTGGTCGACGACAGTTCGATGTCGCGTGGTGATGAGGACGAAGCACCAGACTGCGACTAAGGCACCCATGCCGCAGCAGACGGACATAACGAGCTGTAGGAAGAGCATTGGCGTGCCACAGTACACATGCATGACTTCGCAGTATTGCTCGTACAACTCTCCTGGGATCGTTGCATTGCCCTCGTCATTGCAAAACGTTGGCTGCTGAGAGCTACAGCCATTCAATTCATTTTAGTGTGATTCAAGAGGAAGAACGAAAAGGAGGTTCAGACCATTGAGAGGCAAAGGTGTGGGCATCGGTGGACTGTGGGGGGATCCACAGCGCGTTGCCTGGGTCAAATTCGAGGTCACCAACATGCTCTGTGTAGTTGAGCCAGATACCGATGCCCTGGGAGTAGTAGATCGTGTCGTTTCGCTCACCCGACTGGGTGAGCCAGAAGGGCATGACAGTAGCATACCACAACGCCGCCGCCAAGAGGACGCCGACTAGGATAACTACGACAAAATTCGACTAGTTAATAGGAAACGCTCAAGTGAGTAGCGCCATGCTGAACGCACCGGATACTTGCGTTGGTGTCTTCATGATGCCAGTCCGCACTCGATCTTCACTGCCTTCCTATCCAGTTCCAGTCGAAATCCAGTCTCTTAACTTGATGAACCTAATATCTCAGTATTCCTGTTGACATAAAGTACCAGTTCTGTGCCAATCTATAATTTGTGATTTGCACAAAAGTCATGAACAAAGTACATTTTCCACATACTTTTAGCGTTTATAAGAATACTTGTGGGAACAAGTAGACTTCCACAGACTTTATGTATATCCGTTCTTCATGTCTATCTCAGTGGTGTCGTCTCCATCACTCCAGCTCGCAACGGGTTGTTCTTGATTAGCATGTCTGGACCGTAGACTCCCTGTGGTAACCTAGACAAAGGATACGCGATCGTTCGAGGCAGGAGCATTGTGCCTGGATCGGTCACGCTAGAGCAGCCGAGTTGACTTTCGTCGCCCAGAACGACGCCCATCTTTTTCAGTCCGGAATCAATTCGTTGTCCACTGATTTGAAACACGACGTTGCTTGAAATCAACTTGAGGTTGGCGGTCGTCACTTGATTCCCGAAATGACTCTTGTAGCCACATACGCTATCACCGCAGTATCCTGGGTGACACAGCTCTGCGTAATCCAATACAACCGCATTCTTCATCTCTCCTCTCACGACAACGTGGCTTCCGAGGATAACATTGCCACGAAGATAAGCTCCGGATCGAATGGTAGATTTGGCACCGATGATCGCTGGCCCTTTAATGTACACGCCAGGCTCGATTCGAACGGCCTCTTCCAAATGGATGGACCCTTCGGTAAGATCAAAAGTGCCACCGAGGACAACTGTTCCAGGGGATACGATCAGGTTGTGCTGAGCATCGTCGGCAGTCGTCGACAGGTCTTCGTTAACAATCCTGTCTGGATGAAACGTTGTTGGTTCTACACCTTCCATGACGATGACACTGTTGGTGGAGGATGCGCCAACCATTTTCGGAGCATTCCAATCACGGCTTTTATCATCTAGAAGCGTCTGGAGTGTAAAGGTAGGTACACTAGCGTTCCATTTGTTCATGCGAAAGAAAGTATCCAAGTATGGACCGATTTCAGTCAGTACTTGGACAATATGAATACATCGCTCAAATAAAGACTTGTGCCTAAAGTTGCTTAGATGGTCTGGAGATATGTAGCTATCGATACGAAGTGCGCTTGGTATCTCATAGTCTTTCAGCTCATCAAGACGAACCGTGGCACCGCGCTTTGGTTCACTTCCTGTCGTTTCGGAAGATGTGGGGACATCTCGAGGCTCGCAAACCTTTGGTAGAAGTGTAGCAACAGCTACTGATGTCAGAATGGACGCTACGAGGCAAGTAAGCAGCGTCTGGGTGCTCTGATCGATGCTCATGCTCGTCTGGAGTTCGTCGGGAGCTACTCGCCCCCATACAAATCGCAAGATATTTCCGTTTACAGGCGCTATCGACACAATCAGACGCAAGTAATTATGGACTCGGTTCGAGCAAAGCATGCTGCCGAATTGGAAGCGAAGCGGCGAAAGTTGGAGGAGATCCGCCGCCGGAAAGCCGCAATTAGGTATGTCAGACGCTATGCCTATGTGGTGGTGTGCAATATACGTCGCGAAACTATCCTTGAGCGACTTTAAGAGCGTCATCGTGCAGTGACCAGTATCTTAAGCACATGTATCTTCATTAGGAGCACAGAAAAAACCCAAGAAGATGCAAGCGAAAGTGGAAACCGTGCTCAGGACGACGAAGCACAGTTCAATAGCTTCATCGAGGACATCCTGCAGTCCAATGAACCGAAACCTACTGACGAAGGGCAGGAGGAAGGTGAGAGTAAGCAGGTGTTGGCGGCAATATCACTAGCCGAGAAACTCTCTACACTTTCGACGGTAAGTACAAGATGACTTGTGTTGTACTTCACCACTTCTGGATCCTAAATTACATGATGCAGATCAACAACGTTGCTGAAATCCACATCCAGCCGACGCTCGTGGAGACGTACACAAAGCATGTACAGACGGAGATAACACTGGAGAACGATATCTCTGTCCACAATGTACGCCCCGTACTTTTGTATTTGTATTTTTCTGGCTAAAGCCGACAAACATGAAAATGTAGGAAGGAACTGCGACAGCCAATTTCGACCTTGAGTTGCCAGCGTCTCCTCGCTCGCCAACTCTTATCCGACACTCTCGCAATGCTAGTCGAGACGCGTCATCTCCTCGTCACCGATCTCACACAGATCAGTCGATACCTGGGGATTTCATGTCTGGAAGTCAGCTGCCGCCACTGGCGCCACCTCCGACGGAGGAAGAGCAGAAAGCGATATTCGAATCGGACGCATTTGGATCCTTTCTCGACCGGACGTCAAGGATATTGGAGAGAGCTCTCGCAAGTGCAGAGCAGTTTGACGTCACCATTGACTACAGCGCAAATGGACCGACAGAGGAAGTGTCCGCAGATCAGACGCAGACACTGACGAAAAAAGTGGACTTGTACGACAACACATGGAATCGTTATCGTGCTGTGACCGACACAGATGTCTCTCCATTTTTCCCAGAGCTCATCCTAGCTTCCTATACGGCTCAAAACTTCCTTGCGGATGAACAAGACGGAATGCTTAGTCCGTCTTCATCGCCGTTGAAGAGAGAGCACAAAGATCCTTGGGACACCGCACTGGCTTCGGCACAGGCGCTGACGGATCTGGCTGCTGTGACCGAAGGTCTGGTATTGCTGTGGTCAACCATGGTGCCGACAAGACCAGAGTATCGGTTCACCTGTCAATCTCAAGTTATGAGCGCATGCTTCCATCCGTACGAGCGTCACCTGGTCGTCGGTGGAACATACGCTGGGCAGCTTGTCGTGTGGGACACGCGAGCCAAGTCGGCGCCTGTGCAGAAGACGTCTTTAACGATGGGATGCCACACGCATCCGATCTACGCCATGGCGTTCGTCGGCAACAAAACTTCGCATCAGTATGAATAGCTGCTATTGTATGTGTGTAAAGTCTTTTAATGTTGTGTCGTATTCAGGCTGGTGACGGCGAGCACCGATGGACGCGTTGGTGTATGGGATTTGAACCAGCTACAACAGCCACTGGAGCTCTTTGACTTGCGGATAGCCTCCCCATTTACCACTGCCCCATCTTCGAATTCGACACACGCACCAGACAAAAAGATAGAGGCGTCGTCCACCACCTTTTCTGTCTATCGAAGAGAGCAACCAGAGTTATACGTAGGTACAGAGGCTGGTAAGTTGTACTTGACTAGTTTAGATCGACAGAAGAGCAAGAGTGGATCGGCCAAAAGCAACAACATGGACGCGAAGGAAGTGCTCCTATCTCCTTTTGCCACCCACAATGCGCATTTCGGTCCAGTGACAGCAGCGCATTTCCATCCGCTAGTACCTCCGCATCGCGACGGTCTACTGCTGACAGCTTCTTTGGACTCGACTGTGAAGCTTTGGAGCACAGAGCATCCGGACGAGCCGGTTGTGTCCTTCGAGCCGTCCGCGGAATATGTGTGTGATGTCCGATGGTCTCCCGTCCACGCCTCGTTGTTTGTTGTCGCGGATGGAGCAGGAGTGCTGAGCTTGTGGCACGTTGGGAGAGACACAGAGATGGCAGTGGCGCAGCTGCAGGTGACCGATCAATCCATCGACAAGGTGCGCTGGACTTCGGATGGCAAGAGCCTGATCGTTGGTGATGCCAATGGGCACACGCTCATATACGATGTGCCTTCTGATGTACGTCTCACGTCTTATCTACTTTTCATGTATCGTCGAGCGATAATTATTTATTGTTTGCGTAGATTGCGGTGCCACAAGCTGATGAGCTATCATCGCTCGAGAGTAAAGTGGCAGCATGTATCTCTCCGTCTACTTTCGCTAGTTTGTAGATGCGTCGCGTAGGTTGCTAAACAATCAACATGTATCTATATGATGCGATTCGAAGGAGCGTACTATTTTCCCTAGAGAGCCTATTGCCTCACATGAGCTGATGAATGTAAAAGTTATCACATCGGACGCTTTCGAACGTAACAATTCGGAACGAAGGGTTTGCTTCAGCTATCTTGAGCAGCCACTCCTTGCATGCTCCACACGGAGCCAAGGGATTTCGGTCGTGCACATCTGCATGATCCTGCAATCCGGCAATGCTTATTTCATCGCAGGAGAACGTTCGTGGTCGCTTCGGTTTCCGCAGCGGCGACGAGTTAGACATGTTGATCAGTCTCCTCTTCCTCCTTTTTCCAGGTTCCACTTCACTGCCAGGACTTTCGTCATCGTCCACTGCTTCTGCTTCTGCTTCGGACACAGTGATTGGCACCAGAGGCTCTTCCACTTCTTGCTTTGCTTCTTCTTTCCCTCCATTCGGCGTACTACTTTTGCTGTTCGACAGGTTGAGTCCCAGTACGCCAATCATCTTGAGCGAGCGCCGAGTGAGCGTCGGATCCTTTGCCAGCGCACTTCCAATGGCATTTCTCTCGGCACAGAGAGACCCCGTTGGCATGGACACTTCGCAGTTCATGCCTCGACTGACAACGATCTGAGACTCTTGACCGTCCTTGCCAGGCTTCTCGATCAACAGAACGGCTAGCACAGGCTTCTTGCTTTTCCGAAGCCAAAAGTCCAGCACCTCTCCTTCGTGCTCTGCGTTGAGAAACTGGTCTCGAAATCCTTGCATCTCCAGCACGAGTTTCTTTGTCATGTCGTCTGCGTCGTCCACAGATATACTAGGTGCAGCCTCAATGTTTTGGAACGAGTGAAAGTCGACGTCATCCATCGAAAGCTGCTTTCGATGCCAGAATGTTTTCAACTGCCATGCGTGAAGGTAGGAAGGCTGGTAGATACGCAGAGAGGCGTTCAAGGCACTTAGACGGGCGGGCGGACCGTCCGCATACGCAATTGTCACGTGAAAGTGGGACTTCCAAGACTCACCTGACCGCTCCACCAAGATCTCTCTCTGGGCTTCTAGCCGAGGACGCAGCTCTCGTGTCATGAACTGGACATTGTCATCGTACCTAAAGATGTTGGATCCCGAGTGGACTTGATTGACTTCGATACTTGGGTAGCACTGATGAAGGAAGAGTGTGATCAATTGCGCTGTGATTTCCGTCGAATTGCCTTGCATGGAATGACTAGAGTTCCTCGGGATGCCGGCACCACTGATCATGTACAAGAGCTGCTTGCTAGAGCGAGAATGGAACTGAGAGAGAACTTGTTCCCATTTCGGAATGATGACGGCGACGAGCGGAAAGTAGACGGCTGTGATGGCAACTCGGCCCCAGTACTTTTGGATAAGCTCCACGGACTCGATGTCACCTAAGAGGGTGTAATTGGTTGTTAGTGGATATTACAAGATGTTGTTCTAGTCGCTTGTACCCCTGACACGAAAAGACTGGAGATCGGTCACTGGAATAGGGCAGTTTCGGAGGTGGAAACCGACAGGAGCTTTTGTGCTGCTACAGAAAGCTACCCAGTCTGGTAGACTTGAGTCTATAGTGTCAGAAGACTCTTCTGTCGTATCCATAAAGCTAGGTTTGAGAGCAGACACGCTCATGGAAGTATTTCCATTCGAGACGGATGTAAATGCGCTTCTCGAAGAATTGTCATTTTGTTTTTCTTCATTCGAGCGAAGGTTTTGGACTTGCCTCAAGATTGAGTGACTAATCGGCTGAAAGAGACTGAATTTAGGACGAGCAAGGAAAGTCAATGGCACATTCGTTCCGTCTTTGGCCGTCACGCTAGGTGTCGCAGTCGAGTCCGCGGCGGCATCTGAGCTCGCAGTAGACGCTGGTGCATCGATCCAAGAAAGCTCCACCACAAGGTCAGAGTGCGAGGTATTGTGCACGAGAAACTCCATCGGAATAAGAATCGCAGTCGCTTTCGGTGCTGGAAGCGGTCGGCAGTCGTCCGAACGAACTCCGATCCGACTGTGGCTCACTGTACCGCTCAGGTGCCTTCGACAGCACTTCAAGCACCAGGTGGTTCGGATGTGCTGATTTGCAAAATGATGTCTGATTCCTCTGACAGTTCGTGGTAAAGTAGGGCGATCTTACTCTCTCTCGCGCCTGCGTCTACATCGACAATCCGATCCGACATTCGTCAGCGAGTAGATGAGCGATCCAAGAGCTAATTCGTCTCGCCATGTACGCTCGAATAGTGGCGGACGCATGCCCGATGAGATCACGCCACTGATCCGACGAGCGGTGACGCAGGGCGTGGACTCGGACGAATCCTCGGACTCGCCCATGTCCTCCACTTTCTCACACTTTGGCCATGCCAACTCCAGTCCACCCGCCAGTTCTCCAAGTGGCAATGTCCAAGTGGATCCAGATATCTTGAACACACGACGCAAGTGGAAAAAGCTGACAGAGATCGAAGACAATAGCACTGCCAAGGACATGGCGACTGAAGTACAGAAAGCTTACCAGGAACAGAAACTCAGGCACCAAAGCAACAGTCAGCAAGGGAAGCCAGCGAGTGAGAGCTCGAGTGTCGACAGCCAGGGTCGACGTCGACCGAAGCTGATACACGCACCGAGCTTTCGCATAGGTGGACAGGAGTTTGCTAATCCAGTGGTCCAGAACGCAGTGGATGACAGCGATTTGGAGCATGACCAGTATATTATTGCGGCATCGTTTATCCGAGATGGCGTCCATGGGCGGAAGATTGGCTATCGACTAGACCGTCAAGCCTTGTTCTTGAATCAGTTCTTTCATTCCGACTCCTACCACATGATCTACGCACTCGCAGTCTTGGTGGCGAGCTCCCTCGCATTCGTGGAGCGTCCACCCATGGGCAAGTTGGATGCCACACTAGGAGTCGAAATTGGCTGCTTGTTGTTGTTTGCCTCCGACCTGGCTATCCGATGGCTCATGAGCTCCAAGGAGACCAGGAGCAAGTACCGATCAAGAGAACCGTGGGCCTTTGTGAAAGCGCAGATGCTACTTGCAACGGTCATTGACCTAGCACTGAACTTGGCGATACCGACATGGAACCCGTATAGGTACACTAGAGCTCTTCGTCCATTCTTCTTCATCGCTCGACGAAGGAACGTCCGAGTGATATTCGGAAGTTGTATTCGAGCTCTTCGAAAGGTGCTCATAGTCCTCTTGTTGCTACTAAGTCTCATCATGTTCTTCGGCCTAGTGGGGTACATGCTGTTTTCGAGCGACGTCGGAATTGACGGACAAGTGTCGCCCCACTTTGCTTCCGTTGGTTCCTCCATGTACACGATGCTGCTCGTGCACACTTGTCCGCCGCGTCTCGTCCAAACCATGTATCCGTACTTTGTCAACTCGCACTGGAGTGCGCTTTACTTTATCGTTTTCATCATGCTCACCAACCTGTTTCTCGCCAAACTGACCATTGCTGTGTCCTACAAGTCTTACAAACAGCACACGGAGCACATGCTGTACAAGCGGCTGCAGAAACGGAAGGCAGCGCTCTTCGCAGCTTTTGACATTCTGTCAGACAACCCGCAACAAGAGGCTTTTGTACGGAACAGCAGTGGCAGAAGCAGTCGCACGCTTCGACGTGGATCCTCTCGTTTCTATGGACGCACCGTGTCCTTTGATCCACAGACGCAGAGTCATGATGCGCCAGTGCCGATGCAGAAAAAGAGGCTGTCTCTAGAATCTTGGATCGCAGTCTGCGTCCACTTGCAGCCAATGTGGAGCAGCACGGACGCCGAGCTGGTGTTCAATACCGTGGATCTAGAGCATGTTGGGAGTGTCGACCTAGCAGACTTTTTCCAGCTTTGCTCTTTGCTGAGCGTAAAAGTAGAGCGAACGCATCGGGATCGTTTGACTCCCTTTAGCTTTTGCTTTTCAATGCCGACTCGCCAGTCGATTGAACGATCGCGTGTGAAACTGAGGGATACTCTCTTGTATGAAGTGCGTTTGTGTGGGAACCATCGGGTGGTACTTGCAGAGTTGTTCGTTGGCGCACTCATTTGCCTGTCGGTCGTTCAGGCTGTGCAAGTGAATAACATCGAACTAGCATTTGCGCAGAACCGGTCGTGGCGAATCGTCGGCGTCTGTCTCCTTTCAATTTTCACTACGGAAGTCGTGCTGAAGCTCATTGCGTTCGGCAGGTCCGAGTTCTTCGGTCGACCCTTCTGCAAGCTAGATCTAGCGATTGTATCCGTCGGGTGGGTCTTCTATGCCATCACTAGCACGGACGACCCGCCAGAAATCTCGACGACGTTCTACAACCTGGCCCTCGCAGTCCGATCGTTGCGCATTATAAAGCTGCTGAATCTGTTCCCACCTTTCCATGAGATTCTGTGGACGATGCAGCGGATCATGCCTCTCATGGCACAGCTGCTTATTGTCGTCTTCAGTGTCATCTACGCCTTTGCGATCGTAGGTCAGGCCAACTATGGCTCCTTGTTGCAGCATTATCCACCCGAATACCGATATATGTCTCCGAATTGGTACGACGTACGTGCAGAATTCCAACTCGATTCCTTTGACTCGACACTCGTGACGCTTTTTTCTGTGGCTGTGCTCGCTGGATGGGATATCGTCATGAACGCGGCACATGCCATGACCGGATCGAACGCAACGTACGTGTTCTTTTTCACGTATCGACTCTCGATTAGCACCATTCTGCTGCCCATTGTCGTCGGTTTCCTCGTCGAGTCCTTCTCGTCAAGCGCGAAGAGTATTGAGCAAGCTGCAAATGCGTACGATCCGCCCCAAGTGGATCCTCAGAATGAGCAAATGGCAGTCTTGGCGAGCAAACAGCCAAGCGTAGATGACTTAGTAGAGGGAGTCACACACGGGAACGAATACGAAGCTAGAGTGGAGGAAGGAGAGCAGGCTGAACCTGTTCCTGACGATGAGTTTCGTATACGCTTCCAAAGGCGAGGGAGCCTTGTGCAGCATGAGATCTTTGATAGCGCCAAGCTGTCGGACGCTAGCAAGCTGAAAGTGATTTTGGAGAGGAGGGACGAGGAGATTGAGGAGAAGGAAATGGAAATTCGTCGGTTGGAGGGCAATGTGCTTGGCATGCAGAATCGTGTGCGGCATGCACAGCAAAAGATCTTGAGTTACGAAGAGAAACTGGAAGAGCTCAGTGCAGAGCTGCAACGCTCCCGGGAAGAGACCATGCGCGAACGTCGTGTCAGCGAAAACATACAGTCTCAACTTGATGGCAGTCAGTACGATGAAGAAGGAAACATAGTCAGGAGAAAGGGTCGTCCAAGGGGTGGATCTTGGTTTCCATGGAACCTATAATGCATTGAAATTGAGTTTTTATCGCTGAAGCAATTTGTCTTCATGAAAGAGTTAGAGTATATAACATTGGCATGGTCGCGGGGAAATATGTGTCTTCTTCGTATTTCGCCAGTGGTTTCTACTTGATACTGCTTGTGTTCTGTGCAAAAGCGGAAGGTTCATCATATTATCGACTGCATAAGATTCTGACAGAAATGCATCTCGGCGCCTGCATATATTCAGGCGATAGTGCACGACTGAGAGAATCAAGAGCATACGCATATAATTCTATTCGCATCAACTGTTCATGACCAGAAGCAATTTCACGATTTCTAGATGTCTATTGTATGTGGCGCAAAGCATGGTATGCTTGGACAAGTCCTCCGTCTGATGTTTATGAAGCCATTGCAAATTTTCTGTTGCCTGCTAGATTCAGCGTTGTCCTTTGCGTCCGTCTTACATCCTTGGTCAAGATGGCGAGTAAGCCACTTGACAACTTGGGGAAATCCACCGCGAGCCATTTGTTTTTGGTTCGTCGAGAGCACCCCTCGCTCCAGCCCAGGTAAAGAAATTTAGAGACTTCCATGTAAATAGGAAAGGAAACGCCTTACATGGCATCGGTCGAGCAGCTCTCTTCTCCATAGTCGTGAAAATGCTGCACAATTCCTAAATATCCGTTCATGACTGTATAATCATTGCTCTCGTCATCACAATATCAGGGCCGGCTAGATTTTCACCATTTTCGTCCGAAGACTGGGTCCAACGCCATGTTATTATGTTTTTGTTGCTTGATGCCAATGCGATAGCATTTCCAATGGCTACATTCCAAGCTTTGTCTAGTACGCATGAGTGGGCACATAATGGCCACTTCAAATTGGTACTACATGCGGAAGTTGCCACGACAATTGCTGGTACATCCCATTGTGATTGGATTTCCACGAGCTAAAGAAGCACATTTTAATCACTCGGATGTGTCGCCGTCACCACGCATCGCATACGGTCTTGATATACGAGGCTTGGACTTGGTCACCAGTACATTAGCCCCTGCATTCGATGCAGAAATCCCTTGTCGGTAGCATGAGGAGTGGATCACTGACCAGAGCAATCCATAAACTTTTGTAGCTGCTGGAGCACACGATCGTGACCTCCAGCTCTGTTCGGGTATGTACGACTGCTTGGACACTAGTCGAAGCGTCAATTTCACGACCATACATCTTTCTGTACTGGTAGAGGATCCGAGTCGCATCTTCCGCCTTGGACGTCTCGTTTGGCTCGTGTCGAGAACTTGAAGTTTGCCCGTCTATTGTGACGACCGTTGGAGATTTATTCGTTTGCAACTGAACTTGAACCTTCTAATCTAGTGGACTCTTCAGCTCGAAGCAGCATAAAACGCACAAACATCGGAACACGCGATGGCCTCGACAACCTCGCAGCCAAACCACCCTCAATCTGCACGCCATTGGGGCGTCCTCCGAGCTGCCTTGACGAAAAGGTCGCGAACAAAAAGCGGAGAGACGGCTTCGTCGATTGCCACCCAATTTTTCCCTCGATATGTGCCGACAAGACTGGAAGAGTTGCCAGCAGAGCTACCTGACGTCCCATTTCCATTCTGCTGGGTCAGCTACGACCTATCGGCTTCTACGATGACTCAAAAAGATCAAGAGAATGTGCTATATGTTCGTGAAAAGCGGCCAGACCAAGCCGGTCGAGTATCCGTATCTGAACTACTCAGCCACCACGAAAACGCCGGCGTTGACAACACCGGGAACATTCGCACATGGCCAGCAGAGTCCCTGCTGCTAAGCTACTTGCTCGAGGAAAAGATTTGCGAGTCTATAGTAGATGCAACAGGCAAAGCAAGTCTTGACGTGTGCGAGCTCGGCAGTGGCATGGCTGGCCTAGCTGCATTCGGACTGCTTCTCAAAGCTCCTACAGCTTTCGGACGAATGCTCGTGACGGATGGCAATGCCCAATGCGTCCAGAATTTAAGACTATGTGCCCAAGCGAACACGAAGCGTTTTTCATCCAAGACGAAGATTTCGACAGAGGTACTGAGGTGGAGTCGAGAGGAGGCAGAGCACATGCCAAACGACTACAGACATTGTTTTGACATGATCCTCGCCAGCGACTGTTTGTTTTTCGAGGACTTCCACGAAGACTTGGCTTGTACGATCAAAGCTCTTTTGAAGCCAGGCACGGGCAAAGCGTATCTGATGCAACCGTCGAGAAACGGGTCCATGGAACGCTTTTGCGCTTTTGCAAAGGCAGCTGGACTACAAGTTCGTCAGGACGCATCCTTTGACTCAAAGCTGGAGAGGGAGCATTTTGCGTATATGAAGCAGCGTCAAGACTATTGTCCCGACGTCCATCGACCAAGACTACTGGTCGTCTCTGCGACTGGACAGTGAAGGTTGCATGCTGCTACATGGAGTCGATGGTAGGAAAGCGGACACGATTGCTAGAATAGACAGAAACGCTCGAGATTTATCAGAGAAAGAAAGGTATTGTGCAACTTGATGAAACAATGTCCGCAGCTGACACGAAACAAACGGCAAAGACACGACAAAGTATTATAGGCGAGACCCATCGCGGTCATCTTTGGCTAAAAAGCTACTTGCCTTTCGTTTCTACTACCGAATGGTCTGCGTCCCCTTCCTTGATGTCGGTAAAGTTCGAGTCGGCCTGCTCACTAAGTTCATCATGCTCCTTTTCACACTCGTCTTTCGCATCTTCTAAAGAAACTTCATGCGCTGGTTCCACTTCTGGTTCAGCTGTAGGGATCACTTCTTCCTCTGCTGGCTCCTCCATCGGCGAATGCTGCTCTTCTTTGCCCTCCATATCAACATCCATCGCTGCATCTTGTGCGACTCGGACTCTTTCTTCCGCATCATTCGACGCTGGCTCTGTTGCCGATTCAGGAAGCTCTTTTAATTCTTTTGCCCACTGCTCGGTTAATGATGAAGCAGCATCCACTTCACTTCGTTCAGCAGTAGATTGCTTGTCCTCAACGTCGTTAGAGATTGGATGCGACGTGCATGGTGACTGATCGAGGCACTGCGCCGACCGCCACTCCTCTTTCTGCATTCGCTCCTGCTCCAGCTGCATCCGGAGCACTTTGACTTCAGCCTTGGTCTCCTCCAGCACTTTTCTCGCCTTGATATACTTTTCTTCCAGCTTCATGTAGCTCACCTTTGTCTTTTTCGCCTGTGACGACGACGGAGCCGTTGGCTTCGAAGAAATTGTCGACTTGGACGGAACTGCAGCCTTCTGGGAGGTTACTGTCGGCTTGGAAGCGTTTGACGTCATCGGTCGAGGACGCGTGACTGGTTTGGAGGTAGGCACAGGCTTTACGGGTGCAGAAGGTTTCGATACGCTCTGATGCGCACCAATGGGAGGCTTCACGAGCACTCTCAGCGGCCCCTTGTAGCTGCTCTTCATGCCAGGTGACATCATGGACGTCGGCTTTTGTGTCCGGGAAGAACCCACAGTCGTATGCGGTCGCTGGGAACTCTCGTCAACGCGCACTCTAGTCGGCCGGTTGTAAGGCTTCTCGTCTTGCTCAAAGCCGAGGGACTTGGCTGCACTCCTGTTCGTGCGCTGGGAGTTGGTGATGGTAGCGAGACGACGGCGCTTGGCAGACTCGGTCTCGCTCCGAATGGAGTTGTCGCTGGCAGTTCGCTTCAGGTGCTTTTTGACGCCAGGCGTGAGGTTGTTGTCGATCTTTTCATCTTCCGGCCACATGGCGACGTACTTCCAGTAACACTGGCGAGCAACTTCGCGACTCTGCTGCGAGGCATCTCGAAGAGACTTGAGGATTGATTTCTGCAAAGGCATCTGGAAAGGCTCGAGGCTGGACTTGGACCAGTGGGAGAAGGCAAGGCCAATGTACTGAATGCAGCTTTCTCGCACTTCTCGGTTCTTACTGGACGCCAGCGTCTCCAGAATAGGCTCCATCACGTATTTCCCATTCGAGGACTGGACGATACGTTGGATGCAAGCATGCACGGCATTCGTGTTAACCTATTAAAACTATTAAGACATGTACCTGAGTAAGCTTGATAGCGATATTTACTTTGTTAGAGGTGCCTCTGGCGGTCATGAGCGTCGGGAAAACATCGCGCAGTAGGAGACGACATTTGGAGCCGCCTAGGGACTCTACAATGGTAGCGAACGAGTCACAAGCTTCCTTCACGACAGCAGAGCGAAGGTCTTTAATCTATGATAAAGTCGTTGGTTCAAGGCTCTTTGTAAAGTAGTGGCGAAGGACGCGTACCGTATGAGAGAAGGGAGATGCTAGCACCAAGAGGCTGTCGGCAGTGACGTCCGACGAGTTGAGTGGGGAATATTTGTTTTCTTGAGAGCCTACCATGCCTTTCAAGTCTCGCATGGCGTCGCGACGCTGCTGCCACTCCTCATCAGGAGCTAGCATCCGCTTGCTCACGGTCTCGATCGAGAGCGGTGTGGTCTCCGTTCGTGCCTGAGTAATGCACCGCCATGGGATATATGAGTACTGGGTATATAGTGCCTGGTCTGGACGATAGATACCTTCATAAATTCAGTCAGGGTCAAGGAGAGGAGATCGGGTAAAGAAGGAAGCTGCCACCGGTTTTTCCCGCCTTAGTCGTGCTTTGAACGCTTCGAATAAACTTTTCTTATAATGGACATTGGCATTTCTGCCAATCAAATGAGTGGTAATTTAGGCGATCTACTCGCCGAGCTAGATGATAGCTTTCCACTGCGTTTAGTCTCACCCAGACCAAACTCTGTGTGCTGTGACTTAGTGAATTAACTACGATTAGCCTGGGTGAAACAAATGGATGTTCGACCTACTTCGTATTTAGTCAGTGCATAATACACAGTATAGTCAAATTATTCTGCGTTTTACTCAAACTTATCAACCCGGATTGAATCAATCGCGTGAGCAAAATCTTTCAATACATTTTCTAATACATTTTTCCTATTGTGTGATCCGTCGCATGTTTATGCAATTCAATTCGTAGAAAAATTAAATTGTAGCCAATCAGATATAATATGCCCAGGGCAATCATTCAAAGTAAGGAAATTTGGCCAGAAAGCATAATACTTGAAAGTGAAGCATTTTTTTCTTACAGGAACACCATGTGCACATTTACAACTTATCTTGGCTGCTAATGAAGACGAAGCTAAATATAGACTACCTTCGTGCATTGCTATGGCGCACGCAGAAACTTTTTACGGACGTTGGACCATGAACCTCAACAGTATCGCTCCAGTCCCAGCGGGTCCAAAGATTGAAAGTTTAACTTTTCCATCAGGCGATAGAAGGAATACAGAGTTCGTTCAAGCGCCTTCATTCCATCAAACCTTTGGATATTTGGGATATGGCATGCTTTTCGCACTACTCGTCTCCATTTGCTGGACGTCGTGGTTGATTATCACATGTCTGTGGCCGAATGAGGCAGCAAATTGGCTTATGGATACAGCAGACTTTGATGATGGCCGCTT
>JAADVB010000014.1:0-138678 GCA_023334545.1 Salisapilia sapeloensis | reverse complement strand
TAGGATGAAAAAGTTCTCCGGGTATTTGATCTTGTACGCCAGCAAAAGACAGATCGTCTCCAGACTCTGTTTGCCTCGGTCCACATAGTCACTACGCTGCCGATCAGATTCCGTCCACATAATACATGAAAGAAGAGGACGTACCCTAGGAAGAGGTAGTTGGCCTCTGGAGGGAAACCACCGTACTCGAACAATCGCAGCAGATCGTAGTACTGGCCGTGCACGTCACCTAGATATTAAGAAGAATTAGTATTCACACTCGGAACAAAGTCGTATGCGATCATTAAACGTGAAAAAAGAACTGTACCGCAAATCTTAATAGGAGCCTCGAGCTCAATGAGCATCGGCTGTGAGAGGAAGAGTTCGCGACTGTGGAGGCAGAGGCCACGGATCTCGCTCTCGGTCAAGTACACCTGCTTGCCCGGCCTGGCGCCTCGGACGCTCAGGAGCTTTTCAATAATCGAGTCAACATCGATAGGCTCGAGCGACATGGTTGGTATGTAGATGAAGGACGGACGGCGGCGAGGAAGCTTTTTTCTCCTCTCGGGCACTTTCCGCTTTGCGTTTTCTGCTGCCTACTTGCGCTGGCCCTTTCGAAAGCCAATTAAAATTTAGACTTGAACTCAGTATGCAAGAGCGCCTTGCCTGTGTTTTGATGGACAAGCGAATCGGGATTTCATGCTGATGGCTCTGGGCTGAGCGGAACCAGAGCGAGTATAAGGAACACACGCGAGGTTTCGTTGAAAAATGGTAGTTGGATGGGACTTGTCGATGGGAAGGAAATGGAAGTTGGTAGATATATGATGGAAGTGTACGAGGATACGCTGGTGGATTGAAAAATGGAAAGCTTTAGATTAGCTTTCTACATTGTCTTTCTGGTGTCAGCGATGGTGACTGTCTAGGCTGCTTCAGAATCCAAATCTGCTCGACCGGTCTGCCGCTTTATCGAACAACTCGCCAAGTCTTGAAGTCAATACCGACGTCACGACAGCTTCGATCCAAGGTACCACCTTCAAAAGATACCTTTGCAAACAGCTACGTGTGCGTTCATCTCGCGCTAGCCGGTTGCAAGTATATCGTAAGCTTCTTCGCTTTCTAAAAATGTCATTGCACGAGCATAGTTATAGAAGAAGCGCAACCGGAGTTGCCACGACAGCATAGCATAGACTTTGCATTCACTATTAAAAAATGCACACATCCACCACTATAAAACCACTAGACTAGTATCCCAATGAATAGCACGGTGGATGTCCATTCTATTCTACCAGGTACCTCTACTTGTGCTCCTTTATAGCTCCAACCCCGCCTGCAACTTACCGACACGCCATACACTACCGACATTTCAAGACAAGAGTTTCTGTTTATTATGCACCCTCTATCGACCATACAAACGCCAAGACAAGTGATATGATGACCGTCTGAGAACAGCACTCTCCGCAACTTCAAGTCGCCCACCAACGGTCTTCCGGCCCACTCCGGAACAAGTCCTCTTCTACAGCGCCTTCTACCTCCTGCTCCTGCCCCCAAGACATGCTCCGCTTCTTCTCCAAGTCTAAGACGGCGATTGCAAGAGCAAACAGACGCTCGTTCGCCACAGACACCGCCAGCTCGGGCCAAAAGCTCCAAAAGATCCTCGTCGCAAATCGAGGAGAGATCGCCGTGCGCGTCCTCCGGTCCGCACAAAAGCTCAACATTGAAACCGTCGCCGTGTACAGTGATGCAGACGCCAATGCACAACATGTACAGCTCGCGACGGAGGCATATCGTCTCGGCCCGGCACCGGCTGCCGAGAGCTATCTCGACTATAAGAAAATACTAGACGTGTGCAAACTCTCGGGCGCTCAGGCTGTGCATCCAGGCTATGGGTTCTTGTCTGAGAATGCAGACTTTGCAAAAGCCTGTGCGGATGCTGGTATTGAATTCATCGGCCCGCCTGTCGATGCTATCCAGGCCATGGGGTCTAAATCCGCCTCGAAAGATATTATGATCAAGGCTGGTGTTCCTGTCACGCCAGGGTACCATGGCGACGACCAGTCATTGGACACCTTACAGAAGGAAGCTGAGAAGATCGGGTATCCGTTGCTGATCAAGGCTGTGCTGGGAGGAGGAGGCAAAGGCATGCGTATCGTGCACGAGCCAAAAGACTTTCAAGAGATGCTAGACGCTTGCCAGAGAGAAGCACAGGCGTCGTTCAGTGATAAAAGAGTACTTTTGGAAAAGTACCTTGTCAAGCCACGACATGTAGAGCTCCAAATTTTCGGAGACAAGCACGGCAATGCCGTCCATCTCTTCGAACGAGACTGCAGCGTCCAAAGACGTCATCAAAAGGTATTGGAAGAAGCGCCAGCACCTCACATGTCGGAGCAACTGCGAAAGAAAATGGGAGACGCAGCCGTTGCAGCCGCCAAGGCAGTCGGATACGTCGGTGCTGGCACAGTGGAGTTCTTGCTGGACGAAGACGAGTCCTTTTACTTTATGGAAATGAACACGCGACTGCAGGTGGAGCATCCTGTGACGGAAATGGTAACGCAGCGTGACCTAGTGGAGCTACAGCTGCACGTTGCCAGTGGAGCTCCCCTCCCATTCACCCAAGACGACGTCAAACTCCACGGCCATGCCATTGAAGCTCGTGTCTACGCTGAAAACCCATACAAGTACCTTTTTAAAGTGTATATATGACTATTCAGAGTACTAACGCTAGTGCGCATAGTGACTTTTTACCAGGCAGTGGACAGCTGCAGCACTTGCGTCTACCAGAACTGTCGGACAATGTCCGAGTGGACACTGGTATCGTCCAGGGCGATGAGGTGTCCATATTTTACGACCCTATGATCGCCAAGGTCATTGCCAAGGGAGAGAATCGCCAAGTAGCGCTTGACAGACTTGTGAAGGCGCTGCATCAGTACCAGATCGTCGGTCTACCTACCAACATTGAGTTTGTTGCTAGAACGGCCGGTCACGAAGAGTTTCAAAAAGGAGGTGTCGACACTAGTTTCCTAAACAAGTACGGTGACGACGTTCTCCAGCCACTTCCAGCCTACTCTGCCGATGTAAAGGCTCTTGGCGCAGTTGCATTGGTTCTATTGGAACAGCAGCGTCAGTCTGTATCTAGCAACTCGCCTTGGACGGACTCTTCTCTCTCGTACTTCCGATCGCTGGATGTCTTTAAAAGAAAGTTGGCGCTTGGACATGAAAAGGAGGAAGTGATGGCAGAAGTGGAATGTCTTTCGAAAGGGTCGTTCAAGGTCTCTTTAGACGATGCCTCTGACAGTATTAACATTCAAGGAGGAATCCAAGCCAATGGAGACTTCCGGCTTGTCGTAGGCAGTCGAACGTACAAAGGCACAGCCGTAGTGCACAAGCAGGAGCTTCACATCTTCTGCGATGACGGATCGCAACGATACAAGTACGCATTTGACGTGCCACTGCCGTCTCTCGAGAGTACCGACGGCTCTGCTAGTGCAGGTGGATTGAGTAAGATCGTGACGCCCATGCCAGGCAAGATTATCAAGGTTCTAGTCGAGAACGGCCAAGAAGTGGCTGCGGATGATGCGCTCGTGATCGTTGAAGCGATGAAGATGGAGCACGTCGTCCGTGCCACGAGGGATGGAACCGTCGGTACTGTAGAATGCAAAGACGGTGACTTTGTAGGCGACGGACACGTACTTGTCCAACTTGAATAAAGCTTTGATAGTTCCACAGTACATCGGCGTTGTTTTATTGAAGTTTTATTGAAGTAGTCATTTCGGTTTCAATTGCCAAAGCACGAACCTTACAAGAGGCAAATGAGTTTACACTTTCTGGCATGACTTGTTTGATAATGTCAGGCTGATGGCATGTTGATGTCAACGTCGCGAGCGTCCTGCTTGTCTTCATTTTCAAACTTATCAAGGCAAGCGTATACCTCCAACTACTATCCAACTCTCCAAGCTATTGAACCACATCATGGCAGCAAAAGTTTCTACAAAAGCGAAAAGTGTATTTGAGAGTAGTTTCCAGAAGCAATCATTTGACGATCACGCAGTGGTGTATGACCGTGTCATGACTCAGATCACGAGAAGATGGGCGGAAGAGTCCATGAAACTCACGTCTGGTGCTATTAAACAGCGGCTCAACGAGTGTGTCAGTACTAACAAACCATTCACATTCCTTGATGTGGGTGCAGGGACTGGAACACTCACTTTTGAGCTGATAGCGACACACTTTGCTGACAGTCCCCCACCTCTCAAGATCATCGCCACGGATTCATCAAGTGCGATGTTGTCTATCATGAAGCACAATTTGGAGAATGGGCCCTATAAGAACCTTGCTTTGTCGGTAGAGTACATTTCCATGGACGGTCAAAAGCTGGATAAGATCGAAAATGAGTCTGTCGATGTTATCGGTTCCAACTTTGCCATGGCGTTCTTCCCAAACGCGGACGAAACGTGGAAGAATGCATACCGAGTGCTCAAGACAGGAGGAATGATGTTCAGTACAATTTGGGATAATGCGAGCTCCAACTTCAACTGGGTTAATGGCATGAACGCAGTCGTTAACGAGAACGTGCCATATGAACAACAACAACCGAAAGCTAGGCTTGATTGGAAGCTCTCTCTCGAAAAGATGCAGCAACTGGGTTTCCAGAATCTTGTCGCGCATCATTCCAGCCATTCACTGTATATCGCTGATCGCGAAGAGATGATAGAAGGCGTATTGGACAGCCCAATCGCAAAGAAAGCAGTCGAGGTGCTTGGCATGAAGCGTGCTCGAGAAGAAGTCTCCAAGCTGTTTGAGAAGAGTGCTCGCGATGGAATGTATCGTCTTGACGATAATTACGCGAGTGGTCCTATGAGCATTAGCTTGTACGCTCACATTCTGTTCGCATCGAAAACTTAGTCTTGTAGCTGGTCCAATGAAATCAACAAGTTGCCTTCTCTGTCAGCAAAGTATCAGTCAAGTCTATCGTAGACGGTTTCCATTAAGGTTAGTTGCTTTATGAAAGCATGTAGCAAGCGTATTCGAATCGATTTCTTAATGGAAATTGCTTGATTTAATGAATTAGTAGGTATGGACTAGAAGAGGATAGCGTGGACCTGCGGCCATGGTGCTTTCTCCAACAGTTTTGTCGTCACTTTCGTCCGTTCGCTTTTCGACGATCGTGTTGCTTTGTGTGACCATGATATGGACGTTGTCATCATATCCCAGGTGCTTCTTGACCGCTTGGAGGAACGCTGAAGCAGGTGACCCGAGCTGAAATGCCATCTCGAACGACAATCGGTGGTCCGTATGTGGTGCAGTCACAAGGATTGTGAAGGTTGGCGCAAACTCGATGCACTTACAGTACACGTGAGCGTATCCCCACGGATACAAGACCTTGTGGAATGTCGTATCAGCTTCATCGCAGCGCTCCTTGACCACGCCATAGCCGTATGGCGTCGACACGATCATGCCCTTCGCACTCGGTCCAGCCAGATCCATTTCGTCTCGTATTCGAGTGAATGGCGAATCGATTTATTTCTATGTTTGAACTGATCCAACGGCATGGATAGATTTCAGCGCAATTTTGAATCGACCCGATAAATTTCTTCACGTCAGAAAGCATCGACTACAGGCCTAAAGGTATCCAAGTCGATACTACTGTCGCATGCAATAGTCCGACGGTAGAACAATTAGCCACTGCCATGGAAACTTGGGTCTGGTGAAGATTTGGAAAACTGCACTGGGTGGTTCGACGCCTCCACAGCGCATGCTTCATCTCATAAGGAAGGCGAGATAAGAATCGTTCATTCAGAGCCAAAAGTAGAGATCTTATGCATATAGGAGAGAATCAAGCTAAAGAACTCCTTTATCATATCCTTTGGCGCTCTTTGTTGCGACAATGAGCTTGTCCAGCATTTTAAATAAAACGTTATTGTCGCCTTCTTACTGGAACTCGCCAACGCCAAAAGTTGGAGCTGTGACACATCGGCAGCGTATCTACTTCCTCTTTTCTTTACCTTACTCTTTGCGAAGTCCATTTCGAACCGCCGCGACACGACACAGTGCCGCGAGTTTGTTCAGCGCGTGCTACAGACAGACGCCATGCAACTCGACATGAAACATCCAGAGCTGCCACAATACATCTACAAGGCCGGTCGGGGTCCTGCAAAGACGTGGTAGTAAACCCGGTATAGACATTCGTAAAAATACACTGTCCACCAAGCTCGTCTGAACCGTAAATATCGAACGGCAGCCTGTCAGCACATAGAAAAACTCGTCGAGCCGTATACTTTCTTCGACTGCTCTCGAGACAAGCGCCAGACGGAATCAGTGTTGCGTCTTCGTTTTCTTTGCCCTACGAAGTTTGACAGCGGCAGATTACATCCCACCACTGGCATGAAGACCGACAAGGAACTTGCTCGGCGCTCTTCCCAATCGCCCGTCGGGTCCTCCCCGGAAAGCGCCCATCCATTACTGGCGTCCCACGGATCCTTCCCTCCCAAACGCAGCCGCGTCGCGAGTCGAGGAGAGCACACAGACCCTCTTGACGATGCCCCGGCACCACATCCACTCTTCCAGCGGACGAAAACAGCACCTATCACATCAATGCGTCGAGATACGCCCGAGAGTATGACGCCGCTCGACCGCGTTTCAAACGTACAGCTCTATAAATGCCCTTCACAACGCATAAGTTCGTACCACTAACACACACATTTTGTAGGAAGAAGCGCCGCATGTGGCAGTAAAATACGGTGATTCGATACGATTATTTGTGCGGAACAAGTATTCAGACCCGCAAGGAGCACCCGAAGGCCCTCGCGGTGGCTACGTCGGCACCGTTGACGACAATTCGCGTCGCTTTCTCACCTCGAAAAGTGCTTCCAAGCTCATGGGCGCCAATTCGCCAGGCGAAAGTCTCGTGGCACTGCCCAGTCCATCGTCCGACTCGAATGACATTAGATATCGAGCTTCGAGCTACCGAATTCGATCCACTTGCAACCAAGCGGACGGCACGCCAGTCAGCTACGGCGACGTCGTTGTCCTATACGACGAGCACGACCAGGTCTGGAATAACAAGATCGGCGTCGGTCCGTCTACCAAGAATGGTCTCTTCGGTCCGAGGGCACGAAACACTCCTGGTGAAATGTACCTTAGCTTCTATCAGATCGATCCGCAAGACTACCGCACGCGGAAGAACACGGTCACTGGACAGAACCAGAACGGAGACTCTGGACAGAACGCTTCTCCTGCCATCACATCCGACGAGGAGGATGAAGTTGATGATGACGGATACGCCTTCTTCGGCCAACTCTCCAAGTCTACGCGTAACATGAACATCTCGTTCGGACCAAGAGCGCAAGACGACCTAGATCTAGAAGCAGTGCGCAACCGGACGCATGGCAAAGTGGTGTATTATGGCGACGGAAACGTCATTATCAACGTCGCGGACTCGAACCGCATTCGTTCCAAGTTTAATCGTATCATTACACAGGCAAGAAACCCTGCCGACGCATCTGTTCGTGGTGGCGGAGGCCACCTCCGATGCGACGGAAGAGGTAAAACACTGCTCTTTGAAGTACATGGCCCAGCCCCTGGCCCGATCAAGAGCGCTGGGGCGATCGACACTAGCAAGTGTGAAGGTGTGCATGAGTTTGTCGAGAGACCTGTGAAGCGCAAGTTTTCGATCAAGTCGAACGACCGTGTGCTCGGCCGAGGCTCCCTACTCGGTCGACAGCTATGGAAGAAAAAGAATGCAGTCGGTCAGACCGTCGAAGTCATCGACTTGCTCGAAACAGAGACCGTATCGATGCATTTCGACGACAGGAGTCTATTACGAGTATCTGCAAAAGCTTTGATCGATTCGTTAGGCCAACCGTTCTATGTCGTTGCTCGCAAAGGTCCGCGACCGGTGCGAGTGCAGATTCAAGCCAAGCGGACGAAACACCGTATTGCAGATCTGAAAAGCACGTTCAAAGACACGTACAAGGACTTGTTCCGACTCTTCTCGGCCGTCGTGATCGCGTGCTCGGCCATCTTGCTCATCTTTAGCAGGTTCCTCAGCGGCGGTGTGCTCAAACCGGCAGTCTACATGGGTTTGACGACAACGCTCGGGCTCTTTGCCATCGAAGTGGTTTCTCCAGGCCGCATCATCCAGACGCACACGACTGGATCTTCCGAGAGTGGCGACTCTCCTAGCACTGGCGACTGGGACGTGACGGTCTTGAGCCAAGAACCGTCGTGCACGGAGAGACTTTCGCTGGAGGAGGAGAGTGGCGACGGCAAGCTCAAGGAGAAGATCATCGTACCGAAAGGGTTCCTAGTTGCAGAGGACATGGACGCCGCGAAAGCGTTGGAAAGGTATAAAGCGACGCTGGCGTGGCGTAAGGAGGTGGACGCAGATGCTCTGCTATCCACGCCTCAGCCAACGTACTGGGAGATCAAGGCCGAATACAAGCACTTTCTCCATAAGACGGACAAGCTCGGACATCCCGTCTACTACCAAAAGGTCGGTAGTTTGGATCTCAAGCAGCTGGAGAAGGAAGGCATCGACTTTGACGACGTCTTCAACCACTACTTGTTCGCGATGGAGTTTGCCATCAAGTACGCTGCGAGTGAATTGTGCGAGTGTGAATCTTGTGCTCCGAGTGAGCAGCAGAAGATGGTGGTTGTTCTCGATGCGCGTGGTGTCGGTATGAAAGACCTCAGCGGAGACGCCTTTGACTTTATGCGTCGGACTACGAGTGTTCTGCAGAAGCACTATCCCCAGCGCTCGTTCAAAATCTTCATCGTGAACGTTCCATCGTGGTTTGGCATGGCTTGGAAGGCCATTAAGCCACTATTGAATGAACGGACGAGAGCCAAGACAAATATCGTGAATGAAAACGATACGCCTGCTGCTTTATTGGATGCCATCGATGCAGAGAATATTCCGGAAGAGTATGGCGGCAGCTGTGCTTGTCCTGGCGGGTGTGAACACTCGGCCTTCCAGTTGCAACAGGAACGACTGGTCGAAGCAGTTATGAAAGGAGAGACATTGGACGACAAGGAGCCGAGTGAGTCGCCAACATGCGACAAGTCTGTCAGTGGCAGCGTCGAGACTGCAAGTGCTGACTCCGACTCGCAGCTCCAAACTCAGTCTCCGCAGCTGCAGCCAACCGCGAAGAATCTGGATGAACTCAGCGCCGTCTCACTGGACTTGGACTCGGAATCGCTCGCCAGGAGCATGCCTCCAGACTCATTCAGAGAAGAGGTAGTGATGGCCGGGTATTTGCTCAAGCGCGCGCTTAAGCACAAGCACTTCAATCCGATCTGGTACCGCCGATTCTTCATTCTGCATCCGACGTCGCTTCGGTTTGGCAAGTCGATGGAGTCGCCTATTTTCCAAATCGTCAGCTTTACGCCGGACACGGTCGTTCGGAAGACGCACAAGCACAACTTTAGCTTTGAAGTGGTGACGCCATTGCTGGCGAATAGTGGAGACGGCCTCGTGCTGTACGCTCCGAACGCAAAGCTCTTGGACGACTGGATTAACGCTCTTACGAACGTGATCACGAATTTAAAGGAGGAGCATGAGCGCTTGCGACACGAGAACTCTGGTAGAGTGCAGCTAGAGAGGAAAGTGAGTGAGTCGAGTGCGATTGGCGTCTCGTCGTATAGTGCAAATGGGACGCAGTAACTTTTACGTGGGATTGGGCCAAGTTGAAATCACGAGACGACGTTCAAGCGTACCTGTACTCATTTTCCCACATTTCATCTGCACGAGACGCCATGGCAAAAGGAGATGGAAGGAATTTCTGGAGAAAGTATCCAGAAGTAAGTTTTTACATTTGTACTCTAGGATAATGCCTTGAACAAAAGTAGTTGACAGTGCCGGTTGGGAACGGAAGCAAGTTCCTTTCAGGCGCTCTGACTTAGACGAATTACATGACATTCTCCTCTGTTGTTAGTTTCGTACGCTTACTTGATGCACGTAGAAAGAAGAGCTCAACCAATACTGGTACTCTCCAGTAACAGTAGAGGTCATGGCAGCAGAGGTCATTGCACAGACAACTTACAACAGTCGCATTGCCTTCCTGTCGACCCCAAGTGTCTACTTTGCCATTCGAAAAGAAAAAAAGGGACGAAGTTGCTACCTGTTTGATGTAAACTATCTTCTATTCGCTGTGCTATCTATCCTCTAAGACGTGGTTACTGCAGCTTGATGAAAAGTTCGACTGCGAAGGAGATCAGTTCGTGCGATATGATTTCTACTCACCAGAAACCATCGATCCGAATTTGCATCAAACTTTTGACTACGTTGTCATTGACCCACCATTCATTACGAAAGAAGTGTGGGAGCTCTACGCCAAAGCTACGAACCTCCTGCTTGCACCGAGAGATGGAAAGATACTGCTGAGTACGATTGAAGAGAATGCCGACATGATAAAGTCGCTATTAGATTGCGAGAGGCAAAAGTTTCGTCCTTCGATTCCTCATCTCGTTTACCAATATGCTCTGTACACAAACTATCCATCCTCGTACCTGGCAAAGAAAAACCCGGAAGTCCTCAACTCGGACGATGAATAAGTGCAAAAATATAGCGAAAGAAATACAACTTTATATCTCAATGTATGCTATGCATCTACAAACTCGATAGATGTTGGGTCCGTCTTGACTAGTCCCGGTTTGCATCCAGCGCAATTGAAAAGAGAGAAGATCGGAACACTGCCGGGTCACATACCGACTGGAGCTTATTCACAAGTTTTTCCACTGCGGAAGCGTGGTCTCCTCCGTCGTCATGCAGTTCATGCACCAATTTGACACCGGCTTGCTGTCTCACATCGTCCACAGGCAAGGATACAAGAGTTTTCATCGAGTCAAGGAAACGCTCATTCTCCAATACGTTAGCTCGCTGATCTGCAAGTATAACATATTTCAATGCATCGCAGGCATAGCTGCACGAATGTTGCTCTTGCAGCCCTTGGAAAAGAATGTCTCGCATCTGATCGTAATGCAATCGAACTTGACTGCTTGACTCCGACTGGCTAAGTTGCCGCAGACAGCTCTGTAAAATGTGCCACGCACTCTCGTACTCTTCATATCTCTTCGCCTTCCACTCAAAATGCAAATGTTTCATGATTGCGGATGAATCCCAGTGCTCTGGCAATTGGACCAGAGGATACCGAGCGCCCGACGTGCCTTGAATGGGAAGTTCATTTGGCACGACCGCGTCTTCATTGTTGTATATAGCTGAGCTATTTCGCAACATAGTCTCTCGTATGTCTGCAGGAAGGCTAAGGAGAATGTCAACGTAGAGGGGTACGAGTTCTTGGTAACTGTGTAGGTTCTTTCCTAAATACGATAATCCAATTCGTCGAAGATTGAGGCTCGAGGAAGGATGAAAGTTCCGTTCAAGAAGGATCAGTACCATTTCTATATGATCCGTCCAGTCGTGGTCTTGTGTCGAAGATCCTGCTGCCATTTCTAGAAACGTGGACGCTATTATGATGAACTGAGCTTTTACTTCCCACCACGCGGTTCGAGTAGAAAGTTGCGTCAAGCGAGGCAAGAGATCCGCGACTAGCGTTATATCGTACGCCATAAGAGGCGAAAGCATTGACAAACTAGCTGCACGAAGCTTTTCACTCGTCATTTCAATGCCAATGGTACAGTAGTAATAGTACAAGTCTGCAAGCGTTGCATCGAGCGAGGTTTCCATACACAGCAAGATGGAAAGGAGGTGAATGAAGAGTGTAATTTCATGTGGAAGACCTTCTCGCAGTCGTTTAATCACCTGCAGATGGGCGATGGGTGTGCTTGGCACATGCGCATACACTAGTTGCAACAATGGTGCTCGCTTACCATCTTGCTCTCGGCACACAGCAATGACTTTCTGAAGCAGGAAATCCGTCATCAACTGTGCAGAAGCTGGCGGATCACGCTCGACGGTCTGTCCCGCGATTCGGAGTAGAGCGTCAATCAGTGCTTGGAAGAGAACATGCGTGTCTTCATTTTCGTTCAAAAGAGGAAACAGAGCACCGACAAACTTCCAATACTCACGCGGAAACTCCAAAAAGGACGTCGTTAGTAAGTATTCATCGTCAACCATTGCCATAAGGACTTCAGCACAATCTTCTTGGGTAAGATCACGCCCTTCCAGCATACTATCGACAAAGCATTCGAACTTGCTACTCGTTCGTAGCTCCAGCTGATGGAGGAGCCCCATTTCGTTAAGCTTCGCCGTGACTGCCTCATTCAATATATCCATCGGCCGTCTCATCTGCAAGATGTCGGTACTGTTGTTGCTGCTCGTTCGCCCGAGCATCCGATTGGAACGAGGATATCCATCATTGGTAGAACTAACTTTGCCATAAGGACTCGTTTCCTGCTCTTTTGCCTCTCGATTGGCTCGTAGCTTTTCTAAGCCCTTCGCATTCACTGGTTTGATTTGAACTTCCTTTACAACTTGCTCTGGCATTGTGACAGGAGCTACATCACTCCGAACAGGCTTGCTGGCACCGCGAAGGACAGTTTCTTTGCCAGCACTACGTAGAGATGGGTAGCGGTCGGACGTGTTATCGATACGTTCCAGCTGCAAAGACTCTTCGTGTTGGAGATGAACGTCTCGAACTCTACGCTGGATCTGAAGCTCATCTTGTGTCTCCATCATATCAGGCTCGCGAAACTGATCCCGAATGACCGTTGCACCCGTGGGCTTTGCATACGGAGGAACTTCTTGACTATTACCGGAGCTTATAACGGATGGAGCTCCATTCGGAGCAGATTCAACAGAAGCAGTGGCTGGTGGAGGCTGGATGGATCGTTTCGTAAGGCATTGGTAGAGCTTGGTTAAAAAGAGCACAGCGGCTCCATTTTGACAATGGATGATAGCGTCGATATCAGCCTTATTATTCAGAACCTCTAGATCCGGTGCTCGTGCAAAGAGCTTGGAGAGCTGGTCCCAATTATCCTTCTTCGCCTTGATCCCGATTCCATTGTCATACGAATGCATACTGACGTCCTTGTAGTATCGGGAGATCACTTCAGCAATCAGAAACCCATTGGAAAAATCTCTATACAGTTTCGATCAAATCCAAGTCACTAAATACCTAATGCAATAATCTCTACCTCTTTACGTTCTTGATAGAATACGCCAAGTCTAGACTCTGGATCCACCGCAGGAGCTCTCGGTTGAGCTGGTTCGCGGCCATGTTTGAAGTTTGAAACGACCTCTCATGATCGTACCCGTTAACTCATCCGTTAGGAACAACCGTCACGCACCAACCAAACCAGATCAAACTTCGAGGTCGTGTAGCAAGAGCTCGTCCATGCCTCTACGCACTCGTTCCGTCGCGCTTGTGCGTGCTGCAGCCAAGCAGCGTCTTCTGACAGACAAGCTGCCGTCTAGACAAGCGCAGCAACTCATTCGATTGCTTTCAACTGGTCACGAATCGCAATTGAATGGTGCTCGGCCGAGTCTCCTGCCGGATGAAAGTGCTGCGAGTACGACTGTGCTGGAGAATGAGTTTGAAGAAGACAAGGAAGAGACCTCAGTGCGTGCAGACGTGGATTTTACTGGCCAGCGACTCGGACATACAGCTATAGCTGGTGAACAAGTCGACTTTTCAGAGCTCCGGGAAGAAAGTCGTGCCGATGCGACCAAGAAAGCAGAGCGTGTGCTCGCCATACTGCGTCACTCGATGACAGAGGTAGACGTAGGTCGCATCGCACAGCGAGTGACACAGTACGCAACGTATCCTAAAGTGACGCCAGTGTCGTACAAACGGTTTCTAGAGTCTTTGCAAGCCAAGTTCGGCCCTGCGCATCAAAAGGAGTACGAGTACCTACTAGCGTTCTTATCTGGCAAAGATGAAGTCATTGACGAATTGGAAGCTGAGTCAAAGCGCGCGATCGAAAGTTTAGAGAAGGTGTATGACCAAGATGAAACGCCAGAAGTCCCGGACATTATGGTCCTCCACCCAGAGTTGGCGCGAGACCCGACGTTCATCGGCATTGTCATCTGCTACTGTCGTCTCGCCTGTCTTAATTCGCTGAAGCTGATGCATCGACAGCTCGTGTCCGGTCCAGCTAGAGGTATGAAGCGAACGACATTGACGCAGGTGAAGAGCGACTTTCGAAGAGTTCTGGATGCTGAGGGGTACGGAGCATATGCGGAAATGATGGGCCTCGATCAGACGCAAGCCGAGGACGACAAGTCTCCTCTGGATGCCGAGTGGGACGAATTCAATCTCGAAAACGACAGAATTGACTTTCGAATGCTCCTCGCTCAGACGCAGCAGCTCGCAGCGCAGTTCCGAACGCAGCTGGATGACGAAACCATTACACGTATGCTGGTGGCAATGCTCGCATCCGTTCGCACTTCAAAACTGCACCGGATGATCTTCCAAGAAATGGTCAGTAACGTCCAAACCGCCTTCCCGTCAGAGCTGCATGAATCCGTCCTCTCTCGTCTCGTACCGTTCCTGTCAGGCGGAAACGCTAGCTATGAGGACTTTGAGTCGGAAGCAGCTGAGACGGCTGTGGAGCACCATCAACTTCGCCACGAAGCCATCGTCCGAGGGTTCCTTGAGGCCCGTATGCGTGTCGGCCACATTTTGATTCCTGACCTCGACGACATCGACCCCGAGACGTCTGTGAGTAAGAAACTGACGCCGATTCAACGCGAACAAGTGATTACGACTGCATGGAACATTGTGTCTTTATTGGACGAACGAGAGTATCATGCCTTCTTCAGTCGCCTCATCCGGTATAAACTCGCGTGGCGACCGAATAAAAAGACATTCGGTCAGACATTCGTGGAAGACGTTCGAGCAATGCTCCCACCGCTATATGCGAACGTCATCATGCCTACGTTTGAAGAGATCTACCCACATTTATCAGTTGAAACGCTCACGATCTGCCGAGTACGTCTGCGACATTCTCGAAAACTATTACGAGAAAAAGCAGAGGTCGTGGCTGTCAACGACAAGGGACGAGAGAACTTGGCTGCCAAGTGGCACTCGGACCGATGTGTCTTCTATCGCAACTTGCCGTTCGGTGTCACGTCCCAGTATCTGCAGCGATCTCTCTCGCACATTGGGACTGTCGAGCGCAGCTTCCTCTTCTCCAGACCACGCGACGGTGCTCCAGAGCAGGACAGTGGTGCGGACGAAGGATCCAGTATCTACGGCGTCGAAGGTCTTGACTATGAATCCCTTGACGGAGAAGCGAATAGCAAGAAGCGACGGAGCACCAAGACACCTATCAAGAAGACGAACGTGAATGCGAGTGACACCAAGACTGCTCACGAAGCACTCGTAGAGTTTGCCACGGTAGACCAACGGAACAGAGCGCTACAACAATCGCTCAGGATCTTTGGTGTCATGATGAGCGGATGGAAAGAACAGCGAGCAGTCTTCTCGTCCCTCCCAGAACGACGATGCACGATTTCCATCCAGAGCATCCCGTTCGCTACCAAGATGGGCGACCTCTTAGCTCAGATCAACGACATCTTGCGTGCGGAAGGACTAGAGGCACGTATGTCGAATGCCGTTCCCCCTGGTGTCCTCGTCACGAATGGCCGCGTCGAGTTCCAGTTCCAGAGCTTTGACCAGGCAGCACAGGTCGTTGATGGGCTAAATAACTACCTCAAGCACCGGAAGAGTCGACGCCAGCCGACGGAGGAAGAAGTTGAGTTCGACAGCGCCAAGCAACGGTACGTCAGGAGCCACCCAACCATACCACCGCCGCAACCAGTGGGGGAGGAAGAGGAAGACGACGACGAAGAAGTCGAGTTCGACTACAAGTACCTTCAGCTCGGTACGGACGACGAGGAGGAAGTTGAAGAAGAGGATGAGCCAGTGAGTCGCGTACAGGATACCGCCGCGACTGAGTACTTTGCGAACATCATCGCCGACGAAGCGTCGTTAGACCCAAGCAAACAGCAGCAGGCCCGACCGTTCGACGTGACGTGGAACCCAACGCCGCGTCCACGGAACAAGCACCTGTACAATTAAAATAGAGTCTGGTTTTGGAAGCAAGTACATGTATACATATAGTTTAGAAGAGCAAGAGATCTTTGACCATGTGCGCAGACACGGACTCATCATGCGCTTCATTCGCATCTGGGAGGTCGTGCGCTATGTGCTGGAAGCGAGAATCCTTGGCCATCTCCTTCTCTAGTAACGCATTCGACTCCGCATATCGACGGATCAGGTGTTCACAGAAGCTGTCGTACGCGTTTTCGTCCTTGTAGATGAGCTTGCCCGTCGCGTAGCTGGCCGTACGATACGCTTCCACATGCGTGCCCTCTATACCATCGACGGTGGTGGGTCGGAAGACGACCCACCGCTTGAACAGCCATGGGATCGTATTCTCATCGTGCAAGTCCTGTTCGTCCAGGACACTCTGCTGGCAGATGATCGCAGTCGTCGGGTCGGACGGAAGGTAGGATCGACACACGACACTATTGTAGCTCACGTGGGCGACGCCATGTACCTCCAACGACCACTTGCCAATAGTCTTGGAGACCACGTGCGCGACGTCTTCCCTTAGTGGTGTGACGATGCAGTGCGCTTCCGTGTTCGATAGAACACTTTGCTTTTGCCGGACGTTGGTCTCCCAGCAAAAGTTGTACAGGTCTTGCACTCGGCAGGGGAAGAACTTGGTGTTGTGGATCGTATAGTTCTTGGCGGTAATGGCCAGCCGCAGTTGCCACCCGTCCATCTCGATCGGCAGGCACGAGATGACTTCCGGACTAAAGCTCTGGCTTTCCATGCTCATGTTCACACGGACAAAGTCGGCAATTTTGAGTAGATGCTGCTGACGTTGCTCCGACAGCTTGAACTCTCCGTTCGAGGACGTTTCGTCGTCGCTCGATTCACGAGGCGAAGTCGCTTTCTTCGGTGGCCTCATGCCTGAGCTCATCTCCTCCACTTTCTGCTGACTATTATGAAGCAACGTCTCCAACTGAGCAATACGCTGCTGAGGGTTTAGCGACGTCTTCAAAGCGTCGACTTCGTCCTGGATGGCCTGCTGCAGCTCCACCACATGTGTACGCAAGAACTGGAGCTCAAGCTTTTGCTTCTTCCGACATCGACGAGACGCAGCGTTGATCTTGAGCTGCCGTTCGCGAGACACCTTGGACCTCTTAGCTGCCGGAGGCGAGACCGGCGCTTCTTCTCGCTTCATCTTCCGGTCCGACTTGGGCGCTGGGCCATTCGGCGGTACATGCAGCATTTCGGGTGGGCTGCTTCGCATCGCCAGCATGGAGCTTGCAATGGAGGAAGTCGTTGGGTGGTAGCTAAAGGGGTAAGCCTCCCTGTGGACAGACGAACTTGAACTCCGTGCACTCGGGTGCTCGGGAGTATGCAAATTGGTATGTGAATGGGGCATGTCCATCTTGCTATTCGACTTTATTATCCGCCAGGAGAAAATGCGAAACCGACGGCAAGTGATTGGACGGAATTTTGGTGGTTCGGGCTTCGACCTGGTCAGGTGACGTCCACGAGGATCGGAGTGGCTAAATTTTACTCTATATATTTGCCTCTTACGATGTCCTTTCTTCCTACTTCAACGAGTTCCTCTCCACGGTTTACGGCCGTGCTCTTCCTCCAACGCAACATGCAACTTTCTTGGCTGAAAGCGTCGTCGAGATGGCTGGCGGAGGAACACGAAGGATGACAAGGTCAGCGGGACTAGTAAGAGTGGACCGACCGGCCATCCAGTCAGCGACTTGAGCTTTCTCGCGTGCACTGCAATCGCCATGGCCTCTTTACGCTCTGTACTATTTTTAGGAAATGAAAGCTACTGGAAAGAAAGAAGGGACGGGGCGACGCAAGTTCAACAAGATCGCCAGAGCTGGAAGCGATGATCGTAGAAGGACGCGCTGCCGACGACCGGTCGAGGAGAGCTTAAGGAGGATGGGTGCTGCCACCAGTCGACGCCGTATGCCAATGAATCATGGCCGTCGTGTTGACTCACCACTTGCATTTCATTGTCGACATCCAAAATCTGGAAATTGTTGTGCATGCACGCAGCGAGCAACTGCTCTTGCTTTCGTGGATGCCACTTCAATCGCCACACGCCTCCACCAGTCGACGCTGTAGCCACTGGCGTCTTCATGGATCGCGTATCCCAGATACTTATACTCTCATCGTAGCTACCAACCGCCAATGTGTGCTCTTGATGCGGATGCGATTGGATACTGCACACACCCATTGTGTGCTGACGTCGGTTCTGGAACGTCGGCACGTCTGGCATGCGCTCATCCCAGCCTTTCAGGCAGGCGTCGTCAGCGCCAGAGTACAGTATGTTCGGATCATGACAGTGAAAGGCTGTGATCCAGGCCTCGATTGGACTCCCGAAGAGCTCGTGTGCTTGCCATCGACGTACTTCTCGTAACTCTGCATCCTGTATGCGCCACATGGAGAGATACCCGTCCGAGTGGCTGACGCTAATTGACGGATCGAGCGACTTGTCGACACGGTTACTCCAGTCGAGAGATAGACACATCGAATCTTCCTTCGCTACAGTGATGCACGTTCGCGATAGCTTATGATCATCCTGTAAGCTGTACATTTCCAAAGCCCCCGAAGCAGTCGCTGCGACGATCGTCGGGCGTGCAGATAGCATCGTAGGACACCATTTAATATCAAACACACCACTTTCAGTCTTGATCGTTTCTGCATGTTGCACCGATACGGCATCGTCGCTGTCGTAAGCCACTTCATACCGCTGGAGCGTACCGGAACGAATGTCCGACGCTTCACCTTGACCCTTGTGGAGCTGATAGGTAGCTGCAATCATCGTGGATTCGTAGTTGACAATGGGACATGCCTCGACACAGTCCGCCGTCTCGATCGTATCAAAAGTAGCGATCGTCTCGGTCATGCTGCTTCCTTTGAAGTTAGCGGATGGATGCCGTCCAGCCATCATCATGTATTCGTTTTCATATTCGTTCTATCGCCATAAGACCAATGTCCGACAGCAGTGATGAGGAAGACTTTTTCAGTCGCATAGCTGCAGAGAACTTATTTGAGGACTCGGAGGAGCAGCAGCGAAAGCAGGCCGAAGCAAACGAACTGCTAAAGCAGTATACCGAACGGTCATGGGGACTACGGGCAAGACAGAGCCACGTGACTGGAAACGATACGGACGATGTGCGTTATGGCAAATTGCAGCTACATGATGGAGTCGAGCTTATATTTAAAGAAAAGCAAGGGCAGCAAGCAAAAGTGTGGGACTGCGCATTGGTGTTGGCCAAGTTTCTCGCGTGTGTCGAGTATTTCAATCTTGACTACTTTAAGGGCAAGCGAGTTATCGAGTTGGGCTGTGGTATCGGCGTACCTGGAATGGCGGCAGGTGCATTAGGAGCTGCTCAAGTAGTCCTCACGGACTTCGTACGTTTCTAGCTTATATTACTCGACAATATGCTCATTGATGCCTGTAGGAAGAGGCCGTGCCTTGGATACGCGCGAACGTGGAGGAAAACATCAAGCTGTTTGCACATGATACACATATGCAGGCGCAGTGTCTCATGTGGGGTGAAAGCGATTATCTAGATCAATTCAAGGAACCATTCGATGTTATCCTGTGCTCGGATCTGGTGTACGGGGATGAAACAACGTCGAAACAGCTTGCGACTACCATCCAAAGCTTGAGTCAACCCAACACCGTCATTATCTCCGCACACGAAGCACGCTTCGCTGGCGACCGAGGATCTTCGTTCTTTGCTATCTTGCTGCAAAACCACTTTACCATCAAAGAGGTACCGCACGAGCACTTAGACGCGACCTACCAGGCACAATCGATCCATGTGCACCTGATAACGCCTCCGCAAGATATAGACACATACTTTTGATTGGTTGGAAATTGTATATACATTTAAAATACGTTTATATGGTACCATCACGGTACAACTCACGCGAGTGTAACAAGAAAACGCAAAAGCCCATTTTCGAGCTATCATGTACGCCAAGAGGATGCTACTGCGGCCTAGAAGGCTATTTTCAATGCATTCAATGGCTCGATGCAAAGAATATAGCGTACTATCTGTGTCAGAACCTGGAAGAAAGTGCCTGGTCCAGCCATGGGCAAGTATTGAGGGGCTGGATGCTTCTCAATGCCATGATCCTCACGTGCAAGAGAGCGACTTGCAACTATTAGAAGGCGTCGTCACTCCGGAAGAAGAGCAATTTATTGCAGAAGAATGTACTCGTATCATGAAGAAGCGACGTCTTCAAAAAGACCATTGGGATCAGGTGATTGTCAAGTACAAGGAAACCGAGCGAATGCCTCATCAATGGAGTGACGGTAGATGCAGATGAAAACAATCGTATCGTGCGTCAATAACACGACAAATTGTAGAAACGAGAAAAATACTGGAGAGAGTGCGAGATGCAACCATTTTTCCGACCGAGTATGAGTACAAGGACTCGTACCACGTCATCGATCTCGCTGCAGACGGGTATATAATGCCTCATGTTGATGCCGTCAAAGTATCCACACTGCGACCAATTTCTTATTCAAAAAGTCTAATTCTATCATACCTTAGTTCTCTGGGCAGGTAGTAGCCGGTCTGAGTCTGTTATCTCCTAGCATTATGCGCTTCCGAGAAGAAGACGCCGACAACCAAATAGATCTGCATCTCAGTCGCCGCTCGCTTTACATGATGACGTACGTCTCTTGTATCAAATTCCATTGTCACGCGCACTAATCTAGGATACAGAGGTCGCGTTCGATACAATTACACGCACGAGATTCTGCCGGGTGACCAAGTGTTTAAGCAAGACACGCCCGTCCATCGGACTCGACGCATCTCTATCATGATGCGGGCCATCAACCCGAACCTCCCAGCATACGAGCAATAAAACGTTTTTTGTTTTTATTCTTTCCCGAACGAAACTATCTTTTTCCAAAAGGACAAAACTGGACGACAACCGGCGGAAGGAAACTCTATGTAGCGATGCGGACGTTGGTAGTGAACTTGGACTTTGGTTTCGACTTGGACCGTGGTCGATCTGCGTACATGTAATCTGCTCGGTTGCTATTCACAGCCTTCACGTCCTGTTTACCCTTGTTCTTTTTCTCCAACTCGTCTGCTTTAATGCTTTCCAACACACTTACGAGCTCCTGCGCCGACGGACGACGCGTCGGCGATTGCGCCCAACACCTTGTCATCAACTCCTTCCAATTCGAGTTCTTCGAATACTTGGACAGGTCCGGTCGGTTGCACGAAGCAATGTGACTTCTCAACTCGCGATTGTTTTCTACCTCTGCGAATGGAATCTGTTCTGTCAGCAATTCGTACATGATGATGCCGAACGAGTAAATGTCTGCTGCTTGAGGACAGGCGAGGCCGGTCGGGACGATTCCTTGTCGAACCTTTTCTTCTCCTTGTCTCCACAGCTCTGGTGCTGTCCATCGGTGGAGTGTATCGTAAGATGACGGGTCTTGCAGATGATCATTTGGATAGACTGCTCCGAGCGCTTCTGCGACGTTGCGCATACCGTAGTCGATTTTAGCAGTCGATCGATCAATGACGAGAATGTTAGAGCTCTTGAGATGGCCGTGTACTAGAGGTGCATCTGCGCTGTGCAAGAAGACAAGTCCTCTCGCCGCTGACAGAGCGAGGTTGATCCGGTCTTTCCACTTGAGCGTGACGCGACGATGGTGCTTCTGGGAAGATGGTTCGGACGATTCTTCCTTCTCCGGTGGAGGTGAAGAGGATGACGGAGGTGCATGTATGATGTCGTAGAGAGAGCGTCTGGCGCAGTACTCATTGACGATGCAAAAGTAGGATCCTTGAAGACAAGCACCCATGAAGAGAACAATGTTCGGATGACGCAGACTAGAGCATCGGTCAGCCGCGTTCGTAAGTCATAGGATAGATAGCATGTACCTGCCCATGCGAGAGACATGGAGACTAAGGTCCATTTCCATGTCGCCCTGACCTTGACCTCTATCTGGTCGGCTAATCTTCATCTTTTTTACTGCGACATCACTGCCTCGATACGTGCCCTTAAAGACCGGTCCGAACGGTCCATTGCCAATCTCTTCATGGCAAACCACTTCATCTGCCTAATACCACAGTCAATATATGTGTAAATCTGATCCAGCTCGAGAAAACAAGACGTACTGCCAAGAGCGAGGTGCTGCCGAACGTCGTGGCATTGTCCTGTCTCTGCTTCCGACTGGTTGCATTGAGCTCGTACTCGAGCTCCTTACCCATATCCTGTTCCGGCGTGTACTTTGTCAAGCAAGAGCCCATGATCCCGATGCAGATTGGAAATGGACACAAGCAGCCCAGTACGTATCGCTTGACTCGAAACTGAATCTCTGTGCTGGCACCATTTGGCCCGTGGCGTATACCGTACGTGTACCATGCCGAATATGTCATACGAGACGCTTCCCCCATCAGGCCCCTTGCGATTGGTGGTGCCAAATGCCTTCACTCTACAGTGCCAATAGCGAAAGCAAGTCGAATCGCGGCAGGTCAGAAGAAATTTATAAAAAGAAGGCGAACGGCTTGTGCAAGTCCGTCTCGTACCCCCTCGGTCGCTCGTTTCTCGAGCGCTCTCTCTCTCCGGCCCTTTCGCGGATCCTGGACTTCGTCATCAGCACGACGTCTTCCTACCACTCTTTCTCCAACGCCTGGCGTCGACGCGTCCACAGGCTCTGGGAGTGGCAACGTGCGTCGGTCGTCACCTCTCTCGATCTGTGTCAACCCCGAATGGGATAAAGCACTCACTGCCAATTTACCGCGCCTATTCTACTACTTTCTACTTTAAAAATGATCGCACCTTCTAATAAACCCACGCTCGTCGTATGGGAGCACCTATCCTTTGTCATCATGGATGCACCCACGGACAGTAATCTCCACTTGTACCTCAAGGAGTTGAAAAAGCACAACGTCACGCACCTCGTACGCGCCTGTGAAGTCACGTACAATCGAGCCAGTGTCGAAGCTGCTGGCATTCAAGTCCATGAGCTCGAGTTCCCGGACGGAGATCCGCCTGGATCTGAGATCCTCGACCAGTGGCTCTCTCTCGTCACCAGCACCTTCAAGGACAATACGCCCAATAACAGGGACAACAAGAGTATAGCCGTACACTGCGTCGCTGGTCTCGGCAGGTACGTCTATCTCTACATCAACCCCCCTCTGTATACTAAACCTTCCTCCAGAGCACCAGTACTCGTGGCGATTGCACTCATCGAGTACGGTCTAGACCCGATCAACGCCGTGGAGCATATCCGCAAGTACCGACGAGGAGCCATCAACCTACGTCAGCTCAAATACTTGGAAAAGTATCAGCCCAAGGGTCTCGGCAGCAAGAAGCAATGCACGATCATGTGATTTTCTCTCGTAGGCTCTTGTATTTTCAATAGAAACTCTTTTTGAATTCTATTCCTTGGCGTCCGTATGCGCAGACGTGGCACACCCAGGGATCTGGAGGAACTCTTCGAAGTCGTACTTGACCTTGTTCGGGCAGCACGTCCAGTACTTGCCAGCGTCGTGGAAAACGGGTGGACCGGTGTGGTGGACGCAGCTCGTGTCAGTGTTCTCCGCCACGACGTACTCTTGCTGGCAGCCAAAATTGATGCACTGGGCCTTGCCGTCCGTCCGCTTCGCCTTGGGCTTGGCCGTCGACGCGCTCGAGACTGCTGTAACAGCGTCCGGGTTGGCGGCGTTGTATGTGTCGATGGACTTGAGCGTCGGCGCTGGCTGCTCCGGAGCGTTCTTCGCCTCCTCCGCTGCGAGGACGGTGGGCGACTTAGCGAAGAGCGTCGTCGGCTCTTCGGCCGAGTGCCGTCCGACAGTGCATGTCGGGATCTGCTCGAACTCGTCCCAGTCGTACACCATCTTATTCGGGCAGCACTGCCATCCTTTCTTCATGTCGTGGAAGAGAGGCGGCTGGACGTGGTGGTGGCACGCCTCGTCGTGGTTCTCCTCCTCCCGGAACTTTTGCTGGCATCCGTGGTTGCGACAACGAATAAGTCCAGCTTCCTCCACCTCCGGCTTGCTAGCTACACATGAGGTTTAGCATTGTATCTGATGACAGGAAAGTAGTTTTGCTACCTTCTTCTTCCGTCGGCTGCTGAGGAGATTCACCTATGGGAATTGCATGAGCTACTGGACGAATGGAAGAGGAGGATAGCACATACCTTGCTTGAGGAACAAGTCATCGTACTTTTCGACGGCAGTGTGCAGCAGCTCGTCTCCAAAGAGCATACGATTGCCCTTCTTCTCTAAATGATACTCTGCTGGCGTCAACTGATTGTCTGCCTTCTTGCCATTGTAATGCTCGACGAAGAACTATGAACACAAGTGTCAGGCATCCGACTGTCGGAACGTATCTTACCAAAGGACGTACATCTCGAAGGTAGTCAACGCTGTGACCAGCCCACTTGGACGGCAAGGTCATCTTGAGCGTCAAGTGGTTCTCCTCCGCACCTTCCTCATAGTGCATGTACACCTTCTTCGGCTTCGCGCCGTCGATCTTACTCGGTACCGACATGTTCTCGAACTTTGCTGGTGCATGTTCGATAGCTGGTCGGTACAAAGATGGTACGCATCGCATATATCTCTTCGGACGAGTGCTATATTTTAATGACAAGAAGCGACCGAGGCTTTTGTTACTTAATTTGCCGCCATAGATCGTTTGCAGGACAAATCAATCTAACAGCAAGTGAACATGGTGAGCATCCTCCGTCTCGTTCTACCTCGCCACATCTAACGTATATGTGTGATATAGACCTCTGCACTCCGTAAGCTAGTTCCCTTTGGCAACCGTGTCTTGGTGAAAAAGGTCGAGGCCGTCGCCAAGACCGCTGGTGGCATCTACTTGCCCGAGTCGGAAAAGCAGGGCAACGAAGGTGAAGTCGTGGCCGTCGGACCTGGCCTCCGATCGACGGAAGGATCCCTCATCGCTCCTCAGAGCGCCGTCGGTGACAAGGTCTTGCTGCCAGAGTACGGCGGCAGCGTCGTCAAGCTCGAAGGACAGGACTTCCACCTCTTCCGTGACGATGACATCCTGGGCAAGCTCAGCGAATAAGCACGAGTCAATGCGAAAGTCTGTGTCGAGTGAAGAGAATATAGCCTACTGCATTCGACTAGAGTAGGATGAAAACACGATCGCGTGACCATTTTTCTCTTGTTTTTAAATGTGCAAACATTTCGTCGATTAGTATAGGCTGTTTGTACGGATCGTATTATCCAGTACGACAGAACGAGTCGAGGTAGCCACTATGATCGAGACAATCGTGGTGATGGCTGCGTCAAGCTGGCAGCTCCCACGTATCGCTTCAACGAATTGACGTACAATCGTTGGACATGACATGCCGACAGTGTCCATGACGACCTTTTGCCTCTGATGCAAAATTTGTTCAAAGATACTGTGCCGTCGGAACCGGCGACTTGCACATCTCGTACCGAAAGTGGATATTCTTGCGTGTGGTCCCACCTCGGATTTCTCTTCAACGCTTAGCCAAGTACCCACTTGCACCCAGCACTTCGTACCATCAGTTACAAGGCGCATGCTCTAGTTTGCTACGTGCGTCGTACGAGCACATCCTCCCTCCGACCGTAACTTCCTTGCCAAGGGTTGCACGACGTTTCGCCTTCCGACCATGCTCTATCACTTGTAAAATTTATCATAGATTTGACGTACGATCCACAACCCCAATAGTCCGCCGTGTCAAGTTCAATCGACATGGCTTCGTCGGCAGTTATATCTCCTCCTTCGTTTTTCTTCGTCGCTTGCTCTTTTCGATGTACTCGTCAACGTCCTCCTCTCCCATCCGATCATGTCTCCATTTTCGTTCTTCCAGACCAGAAACAAGATAGCGAGGAGCCTGCTGCAGCACCCAGATCGAATCTGCGAATAGGTGCCCTGACCCGCGTTGCGCACGCCTTCCAACCTCCCTCTGGCTTGACTTGGCACGTGATACAAATTTCTCGACGAAACCATTCGAGTCGAAACATAGGACACTTGCTAGGTCCAGGGAAGGAAGACATTGGTTTGCTTGCGTGGCTGCTGTTTCCACTCGCATACAATTTTCTTCCGCTCGCTTCCACCGAAACCTCGCTCCGCTTACCCACTCTTCCATCACTTGAGTTTGTGCGAGTAGGAACGCAGAGCGTGGTACTATCGTGACTTCAGTCCGTGAATTCGAACGCTAGCGCAAGTACATAGCCACCGGCAGCGGCAACATGGGCATAGAAACCACTCGAGCCGTCGCACTCACACGCAGCTCGTCGACCGGATCCATCCGTCAGAAACGCACTTTGGAACGTCGACAAACCATCTCCTGTAGCTCCGAGGCTTCGCTTATGCAAGCGATGCGACTCGAGTCTCGAAATGAAAAGGCGAATATCGTCGGCGACGAATACGCCAAGCACTACGCCAGTGATCCTGGCCTCCACGTCTCTGCTAGCTCGGAAGAAGATGCTAGCACCGATGCCGGCCAACGATACTCGATTTCCGCGAACGTGGTCACCTCAGTCGGACCAAAACACGGAAACAAAAAACCTTTTTCAAGACTCACACGGCGATTTTTGGAATCATCTATGACCATGCCAGAGTCTGAGCTTGAAGACAAGCCAGAGGTAAGCATCAGTTCGAATGGCAGTGGCAGTCCCAAGCTCCGGACTTTATCTCAACAAGGCTTCTATCGTCTCGACTCGACCGACTCGTTGATGGCGTCCGACAAGGAGGACGACAATCCGTTACACCGCAGCACGATCGGCGATGCCGAAGGTGTATTCTCTCGATCCCAACTGTCCGACACGCACATCAGCGAAAAGGACGATATTGTCATGGATCTTCGTGATACGACCGTCACGACTGCCAACGACACGCTCACAGGCATCAGTCCAGTGTCTTCACCCACGTCTTCCATGGTCTCATTCGAAGCACGGTCCTTCGGATCGGAAAGCGATGGGATTGATGACAACTCGACTAGTGCGTCGACCATGTCGTCCATGCTCGGCATCGAATCGGAAAATGGAATGGACATGGAAAAATGGCGAGAGCAGAATGGACTGACAAAGTTCGCGCAGTACCTCGATGCACCCACGACGCTTCGCTCGTCAAGAGGGTGCGTTACGGAGGATCCGCCATCGTCTAAGAAAAAGCGGAATCGTCGTCGGTTAAATACGTCGCCATGGGAGCAAATGGCGCCGCAAACGAACCGTACGCATCGTCGCAACTGGTCCGTCCCAGGGTTCGACTTCCTTTTGGAAGGAGACAATGACGATTTGGATGAAGATAAGGACGAAAAGCTAAGTCTCGGTGATGCACTTGACGTCGATGGTGTCACGGAAGAACCGGTGCTGCAGAACGGTCAGCTGCTACAGCTAGCTTTTACCACGAACGCCGGGATGGTGATGCAAGTGTCCAACCGGACGAAGCGGCAGGCCAAGATCCTGTCTAAGTCTGTTCGCTGCCATCGCGTTTCGAACACCCGAGAAGCGAACTGGATGCTCAAGATCATCGGACACACGCGTGACGGCGCCATTCGAGGCGGTGACCGCATCTCTCTCGTCCGAAGTGACGGGTCTGTGCTACGTCGACAGACAATGTCGAGTATGCTTCGTTTCAGTACGAAGATGGATGAGCGCGCTCGATTTGTGGTCGGTGGCGTCCCAGAAGGCCTGCCAGTCACGGAGAATGCAAACTTTTACCTCCAAAGCTCGAAAGACACGAGCAAAATCGTGGGTTTCGTTCCCTCCAAAAACGCATCGACAAGAGGTCATCTCGGAATGTACGAGCCGACCAAGAATTCGAATCGAGCGGAACCGGTGCAACTGTTCAAACTACCAGAACGTAGCGCGACACTACCTTGACTGTACTCGGAACGCAACGAGTCAGTTGACGCTACTAGATTGTAGTTTGCCGTTTGACCCATCTAGATCTTATACCATTTTGCTACACCTATGAGAAGAACGACGTATCTGTCACGAGCGGATACTTGTACCAATACAAAACTTATGTGCATGAAAATGATTTTGTTCAATAACGATTCGTAAGGGATGTCGAGACTTTTAGTAGTCTGCTTCATCCGGATGGAGAGACTGGTGTGATGGCTTCCAAGAATGCATTCTTTCATGGGGCTACGGAGATACAAATTGAGGCAAGTGATGTCGAATACATGTAGAAAGTAGCTCACCTCTTCCGAGTCACTCGAGCCCCAGTCAGACTCGGACGACTCCTCGTCTTCTGGATAATCATTTAGAGCATATCCTTCATCATTCGAATCCAAGCTTTCTCTGTCATGCAATAATATCAGCTACCGTCTTATTATCCGACAGAATCTACATCACATACCCATCAACTTCATCGTTGCTATCGATGTCCGACTCAAGCAAGTTCTCGTTCACGTACTCTTCGTCCTGCTCAGCCTTTGCGTCCTCCATCAGCCACTGCTGTACAGACGAGCTGACGGACACTACTGGCAACTTTTGTTCGTCCGTATCATGCTCCTGTGTCGTCTCGACACAATAGACGTCGTACACGTACTCCTTATCCAGCTCTGCCTTTTCGCATGCGAGCAAAGCAGATTCCACCGACGGATGATTGTGCAGTGCCGCAAAATTGGCGGCGGTGTTGCCCTCCCAGTCCTTTAGTAAGACGCTGGACGGTGCGTGCCTCAAGACAGACTCAATCACATCCACTCGACCATGCATGGCTGCAGCCATGAGCACGCTACCTCCATCTGCCGGTCGTTGGAACGTACGAGCGTCTGCTTTTACACCTGCAGGTGGCTGCGCTGCCAAGTGGAAGAAGCCAGCAAAGTCGTTGTGCTGGAATGCGACCCAAACAGCTTCGTCCAACTGCCGCTCACCAGGTGTCAGCACTCGCTTTGTCTTCAATTTCTTCCCACTCACCTCCAGACCTTCTGTCTGCGTATCCTCCGTGGATTTCGCTCCGACAGTCGACAGATCCACCACTTTGACTCCAGACAGATTTAATGTCTGCTCTTCCTTCATCTCCAATTGAGGTTGATTCTCCTCAGTAGTGCTAGGCAATCTACGAGCACGCTGCATCTCGCTCTGACGACGTGCATGTGCTCGTTTCTGTTGGTCTTTCATATGTGCCTTGGCTGTGGATGCGATAGACTGGCGTGCAGTTGGCACAGGTTTGTGTAGGACGTGGGAACGATCCGTTTTCATAGCCTTTACTTTCTTTTTCATGCGTTCTGTCCATTTAGAAGAATGATCAATGCCGCCTAGAGCATTCGATTGCATCGTGTCAATGCGTTTGAGCACGAAACTAGAGGCAGAATGAAGCGTATAAGAGTTACATTTCTATCGTTAAACATATAAAAAGATAAGTATACCTTTCATCTTTTGTCGAGAGTGATGCAAATGCATCTATAAATTGCTTCTTATCTTCTTGACTCGCTTTCGTCGATTCAGCAGCTTCATGCTCATCATTTACGACTTGAGCTTCTCCGCTTGAGCTCTTCGAAGCATCAGTGTGCCGTCGTTTCAGCTGCGGCTGCTTCTGAATGAGCAATGTGTCCAGTGGAGTATCCGTTCGCTTTCGTTTTACACGCAGGAAAACGTACTTGCGCTCCGTCGTGCTGCCATCGGTCTCACCAGTAGTCTCGCCTGCCATCTTCGTCCAATGCGCTATCCTAAATGCGCCTGCGCATTTATAACACGTAGCCATTCTGACTCATACTTCAAGATGAAAACCTCCGAAAATAGCAAAAGACAGACTAGTTGGCAACGACTGCATCGCCGCATTTAGAAGACCTAGCGGCAATATTCATGAGTGCTGCAATTCGATGTGCTTTGGATCTGCGAGAGGAAGTGGTGGAAGCAGATAGCTTACCGTCAGCTCCGACTAAAAAGAACCAGGCACAAGCGCATAGCAAGGTCTCGCGGGACCTTTCCAAGCTGGACCCTACCAAGGCGAAATTTATCATCCGGACACTGCCGAAAGAGTGCAATCCCGTTCCAATTCCAGCGAATAATGTCGCTACTCCTCGACCACAAACACCTCGTCGTGAGCCACTTATGTCGCCAACATCAAGTGAACTGGGTGTCATGGACAACCCTTTTGACGATATAACGGAAGAGAAAATCGTACGCTTGCTTTGTCTGGTGCATGTATATATTGGTAGCTAATCCATGATGCAGCTTCATGCCTCTGGGAAAACGAATTTGTCGGACATTTCATACCTGGAGTTGTCAGTAGACTCGAGCTGTCAATCCGTTGAGCTCATCGGAGAGCTGCTACCAACTCTTCAGCAACTACGACTGAAAGAAAGTAATCTGCACAGCTTTCGTGATCTAGGAACTTCACTGCTTTCGTTGGAAATTCTCTGGGCTTCGAGATGTGGTCTGCAGGATCTTGACGGCATTGGTGCTCTGACCAATCTGCAAGAGCTCTACCTCCAGTACAATGAAATATCTGATATCTCGCCTCTTACCATGCATGAAGAGCTTCAAGTACTAGGTACAGTATTTTGATGACCACTTTAAACGGTTCGAGAGGGCTCATCGTTTGCTGATCATCGGATAGACTTGGAAGGTAACTGCCTGAGCGATATTGGTCAAGTTGAACAACTAGGTATGCTTTTACATCCACTATGTTTGATTCGATATGTTAGCCCATAGTAATATTGTCCAGCCTTTTGCCCTCAACTGAATTCGCTAAACTTGGCCGCAAACCCTGTTTGTAAAATGGCAAAGTACCGCTCGATCATCACTTCATTTCTTCCTCAACTTGTAATTCTGGATGACCGAGAGCTTACTTCACAAGACCGAGAGCCAATTTCTGATGCGGAGATTGACTTGGCCATTCGTGATTTTAAAGATCAGCTAGAAACAAAGAAAGAAGGTCCATCGCAAGATGCATTGATGCTGGATGTCCAGGACGAAATAGCGCTAGCAGATAGTATCCGCTCGCCCCCACCTTCCTCCTCGGAAGTGGACCTTCCAACTTCTGCACTGAGTCGATCATCAAGCTCTGCGTGGTTCGAGATAAATGAATTAAAAGCAAATGAAGACGAAGCAGGTAGTCACCTGACACACGGCACGGACATTGTATTTGCAGGAAATGTCACGAGTGCTCTACGAAAGCGACGTAGTGAGACAGACTCAGAAGTTTCCACAGCTATGGACCGCATCACGCACAAGACGTCACTAAAGCACAATCATAGTAAGCAAGGAAGTCTGAGGCTATCGGCATCTCGTCTATCTATCACAGACACATTGAATCGAGTAAATGAGCTGGACACGTACAAAAGTCGAGCAGATATATTGAAGGAAGTAGAGTCGTGGCAAAAAGAAAAGTCTGTGTCATACACAGGAGCTACCAATGCCGAGCGTGAGCACGAGCCTTCGAGCACTGTATACACGCGTCGCCCAAAGACGTCGGACGGAATGGCAACGGCTCAATTTGCTTGGATGCAGGATTCTAGTCAACGTGGCACAGGTAGTCGATCAAAAGCACGACGAGCTACAGTGTCTTCCACAATGGACAAAGGTTCCCACCATGAACCTGAGGTTCTCAACTTAGAAGCGGGCGAAATCCAGAGTGACAAACGGAAGCGATCTGGAACACTGGACCAGTGGAACCTCGGTTTCTTATCACCAAAAGTGAATGCTCATCATCCCAGTTCTATACCCATGGCATCCGTATTCACATCAAGACAATCAGCCCGCGAGTACGACACGGATTCTGAAGAGGATATTAACGAGGCGAACAGTGACTCTGACGACAAGTAAGTATTATACGTTGTTACAAATGCTCTTAAATCGGTGTATAACGTTGCTCAGCGTACATGTACTGCAGCAGCAAGGAGCATACATCCCGAAAATCCATGAAGAAGTCTGCTAATGCCTTTTTCAACGTTTCGGAAAGTCTCAGTGCAATTACTCGATGGCGAGATGAGATGGAAGATGGAGATGAGATCAGCGTGCTGGATCTAAGTAACTACCAGAAAGATCTATGCTCCCCATGCAATCCGACCAAGCTTGATGGTGAATCTAAAAAGGGTCCGGCGGTGTCTCGAAGTGACAATGACATCCTTTCCATGCTTCAATCCAAGGCGCAAGCTTTGAAAACACGGGACGGTTTCCGGAAATTCTTTCACGGCATTGAACGGGATCGGTTGAAAGCACTGTTATCCCAAGTGTATGCGGACACAGACAAAGTGTATCGTCGTATGCAGATTATGGAAGGAAGGTTTCAAGGCCAGTAGTAGACGAATGTAAGTGGCATTCCAACTTTTATCAGGTTAACAAGTGAAATGGACGATGTCAAACGCATCTTTCTTGTGCGATTACTATATCAACTACGACCGATAGTCTGCATTAATCGTCACGTACTCATGTGTCAAGTCCACACCAAGTACTTGCGCTTCGGTGCTTCCGAGTCCCAAGTCTACTTCGATCTATACTCATTTCCATTAGTATATCATTCATTCAAATATTGCAATTGTACACATACCTCGACACATCGGTCATGAGGTGGGTAGTCGTGAGACGCAGCATCCAGTCCACCTCGTGTCGGTTCCGTCAGCTGTGCCTGCTTCATATGCTGCGCCAACTTCTTCTCAATCTCATCGTTCAGCACAAACTCGCCGTTCTCAAAGATCAGGATACCGCCAATGTGCATCGAAACGCGGTGATACACGTCAATGTCGGGATGGTGGTGGCCAAAGTACTTTCCAGCAGCCATCACCAGCCGCCCGACATTGGCGTCATTACCGGCAATAGCACACTTGAGCAGCGGAGAATTGACAATGGACTTGCCGACTCCCTTGGCCATCTCCAACGATTCTGCACCACTAACTTTGACGCGCATCACGTGGTGCGTGCCTTCGCCATTACGCACAATGTCTTCACAAATGTCTCGACACACACTTCGTAGGCCCTCCTTGAACTCTTCCAGATGCTTTGACGAGTCGAATGGGATCTCACCAGACGAGACAATGGCCACGGTGTCAGAAGTGCTCTGATCCGTGTCGATACTCAAAGCGTTGTACGTTTCGTTTACGACCTCCGAAAGAAGAGATCGCAGCGTCTCGCGTGGAACCGCGAGATCTAGCATTTAGTTCATGAGCTTGACATGGTTCTATCCCAATTATTTTATAGCTAAGATGCTTACCTGTCAGAATGTACGAGAGCATGGTCGCCATATTTGGCTCGATCATTCCAGCTCCTTTAGCAATGGCAACGATGCGACCACCACATACGTCCGTCGACCTGATTTTCGGATACAGGTCGGTGGTCATGATACCTTCCGCCGCTGGAAGGATGCTTTCACCCTGCATTGTTTCCACCAACTGAGGAACTGCTTGGACCATATCATCCACCGGTAGTCTCCATCCGATCACACCTGTGGAGCTTGGAAGCACCACCTCTCCTGGCTGGAGGCGAAGCTGCTTGGCGACGGCATCGCACACCTCCTCTGCGTCTGCGATACCACCACCGTTGGCACATACATTCGAGATCTTGTTGTTGATGACAATTGCACCGAGTTTCTCTTCGCCGAGCAGTTTACGACCGACACGGACAGGTGCTCCAGGAAACGCATTGAGAGTAAAGACAGCACCGAAGAGTGAAGTTGGGTTATTCGGCTTGATCAGCGTCAAATTCATCGACGCTGGCAAGTGTGGTGCTTCAGCAGGAGTAAAGTCCAATTGGGTGCGACCGACAGAGAAACCCCACGGAAGTCGAGCATGTGTATCCTGGAGATAATCCATGTACTCGTGTCTGGATTCAAATGTAAAAGATGAAAAACATCGCATTCCACTTGCTCTAGACAAGAACTGTTTCGACAGCATATTGGTGGCTAGCATACGCATGATTGCAAGGCTGTAGGATAGGATCAAAGTAGCTGAGTGATCGACAGACGTACTGGCTGGACCGAAAGTCGACGTCTGGATAGAAAAGTCTCGTGGAGTGGCTTAAATGCGCAAACATATTGTCGCTTTTAAACAGGAAGCGAACATGGGTGTCGAGGATGAGAGCATTGAGCCGCCGCCTCCACCGCCGCCCATGCCTCCTCCACCACCTCAAGGGGACAAGAAGGTGGAAAAGGTAGATGCTGCTAAGTCATCACCACCCATAAAACCCCAGAGCTCTCCTCCGCAGAAACCGCAGGCGTCTCCGAAACGCCGGATGGACTTTAAAGACATTCTAGCCGTCTTCCATCAACCGATGGAGGATCAGAATAAAATAAAACAGACTTGGGATGAAATATGGCAAGCGACATTGGAAGAAACCAAGGAAAGCATGAAAACACGAGGGAAGAAGAGGATGGGCGATGACGGAAGTCGAGCACCGCCAGGATTATCTCGCACTTCGTCCACGACATCAGAGAGTACGAAACGACCAAGACAGGTAAGCATTCATCTTTATCTCTATTTAATGCTACAAGACTAATACATGTGTTCATTCCTACAGGTTTCAATGGTCGATTCGGAACCGAACAAGCTCAGCCGACTCGGCAGGGGACCAAACCGTCCGAAAGGGTCAAAGCTGATGCAAAAGCTTGGCAGCAGAGGATCGTAACTGAACTGGTATTGATTTATGCGTCAACATGGCTTTCACTCTGTATCAACTTGAACTCGGATCACTCGGTCTCCCCTTGTCTCCACCGTCACGTCTCCATCTTCTAAACCTTGTTCAATCTGCCGGAACAACGGTTCATTGCGAGGCACATGGAAAGCCTCGTTCATTTCGGCAGTCTCTTCGTTTAATAGATTCAGATACCCGTCGTCTTCAATGGCAAGTACAGACCACTTTACAGCTTGTTCCCCGCTCTCTTCTGCGTCGCCCTCTGCATGCTCCCCGACGAGTACGATCAGCTCATTGTGCCACTTAAGCAATCGCTTCTTTTGCTTTGTCCCGAACACGTTAAACGGCATGGCGAGTGCATCCTTCAGAACTTGAAAGCATGCTTCCGTGACCTGCGTTTGCTCCTCATCCGTGAGACTCGTAGAGTGCTTGACCAACGTCACGTACGGGCCAATAGCTTGTAACAGCTTTTGCTGCGCGTTTTCACTAAACCTCGGCGACTGGTTTTTCACCAAAAACCGAGATATCGTCTTAAGTTCTTTCAGCACTTTCGACGCTTGTACAGAAGTCGCAGGCTCTCCATCTGAAGTGCGCAACAGCGTCGTTCCATCTACATGAAACTTCTGGCACCTCGCATCCATTGGCACTCGAGCAGCATATGGATGCGCACTTAAGATGCAACACCAAGACCCTTAGTCGACACATTCGTTAATAAAATCGATCTTTATTATCGCTCCTCTTCACTATGCATCGTTGCGTTAATAAACCTGCACCTCCAAGCGTTGTGTCCGATCGTCCCAAGTCAAAATCAATTCTACTCGACGACCTTCACGTCGACTGCTGGTCCGACGTACTTGTACGCGGTTCTTCCATATCCAGCGCTGGGAAGTTCGAGCTCCGATCTGGGTACTGCGCCTTGAATTGCTATCATATCAAACCATAGTACTCAAAATGTTCTGTACAAACGTAAACGGCTTACGCGAAATACCTGCAAGAGGCTATCGAGGCTCGGCACGTCGTAGTCATCCAAAAGCGATGATTCAAAGTCATCCAACTTGCGCATTACCTCCTAGTTCATCCAGTTAGTCCTCCATCATACCAATATAGAATGAAAAGCTTAGTCCTCACTACCGATTCCCCGTCTCCGTTCGTTAATGCTCCGTTGTCTTCGAACGCTGGCACTTCCCCATCAATCAAATCCAAGTCGCCTGTGTCTTCACTCTGCTCCTTCCCGTCATACCTTCCAGTTAAATTCGTTGGCATGGGCATGGACGCAGCGGCAGATGTCGGAGGTGTGTTCTGCTGCAACATATCGCTCGAAAGTGATGACAACGCCTGGGACAACGTACGCGGGAGTGATGGCGTCGGCTTTGACGTAGTGTCATTGGACACGAACGTGTCTGCGTTAACAGTTTGCAGCGGTTGAGAGTTCCGGAAGATGCTGAGCATGTTGTTGCTCGTCACGGCCGACGTGTCGTCTGTCGTCGTGTCTGTATTCGTGAACGCCTCCGAAACAGGAGGAGACCTTGGCATCTCAATCTTGTAGCTGCTATCGTCCACATCCGGCTGCACTTCTTCAAACTTCCGCTTCCGACTCGTATCTGACGTTGCAGGAGGAATCGTGTCCGTGGATGAAATCGAGTCTTCTCCTTCTAACAAGGGCATTTCATCCATGGACAAGAACCGTAGTACGTCCCTGAATTCCTTTGGTCCGAGGACACTGCTGTTGATGTATTCGTCACTAAATCCACTTGCAGGAGCGTCCTTTGTCGGGAGTTTTGGTATCGACTGATTTCCACGATAGATCTGGAAGAGGATCCACATGATCTTTTTCATCTTGCTCTGCATGATCAGCTGCTTGTTCTTGGCGCTCTCCAAGTGCTTCCACAGCTTCATGTTGTCACTCCGGACAATCGCATTGTCCAACTCGACTTCTCGCAGCCGCTTCTCCATCGCGTCACTGCGTTCTCGTAGCTCTCGCATCTCTTGCAGAATCTTATCCGACGTCTCGCGATGGACAGCCAGACGAGAATGCTGCTGACTCGACCCTTGCTGACTCGTGTGGTGGGAACTGGAGACTTTTCGCTTGATCTGTGGAAGCAAGTCCGGCCGGTCGCGTTTAAAGTACGGATGCTGGAACTCAAGACGCTTCGAGTCGAGGACGGTCTTGTGGAAGCCGTAGAGGTTGAGCTGTCGGACAAAAGAGGGAAAGTTGCTGTGTTTGAAGAATTTAGGCAGCACGAGTGAAACGAAACCCTCTAGGTTGGCCACGATGATCGTGTCACCCGAGTCGTTCCATCCACAGATGCTCGAGTACTCGGGGGAGCTGAATATCTCGTACGTCTTGGACAAAAAGGCTGGTAAGACCGCTTGCTTGCCTTCCAGTGGTGTATCTACAGAGCAAGATTAGTTAGTATAACTGCTTCGATGTTTTTCTGTTTACGTGTAGTTTAATATAACACGCCTCGAGTATAGTATGTGGACGTGTTTTTATATGGACGTCAGGAGGTACGTCAGGGTATATAAGAGTGTCTCGAGGAGCGAAAGGAGTACAATAATACAGTGCATGCTCCACAACATCGTAGATAAACACTTTACACTCCGAGTTGGAGGTTCCTTTGCTCTTAAGAGACAGAAAAAGTATGTACATCGGTCGTCCATCGAATACTCACGTTTTGCTTTCGATCCAGTTTTCGCTGCATCCTCCGTAGACTCCGTATATGCTTCGTCTCCAATATTCGCATTGGGTACTGTCAGCGTCGTAGCATTGGAGCCGCCTGCCGACGCGTCCGTGGAGGTCGCACTTCGCAATCGCTTGGCCATGTCTTGTTTGATTTGTGTCTGAAAATTGGGAGCATACCGAAATGAAGTCATTGTCCTGAATTAAAGTAATCACATAGACCCATAGAAATGACCGTTGTTTTAAAAGACGTTGGTACCGTCGCTCATCTATGGCTCCGAGAGGATTCGAATCTAGACGAAGTACTCGTTCCGTTTCGCCGTACGAATTTTTCTCATCCTACGCGACGAGTACTGCAGTTGTCTCACGCTTGCCGTCTACTAGTGCATATCTACCATACAGCCAAATTCTTTCTTAGCTATCGCATGTGGCGGTGCCTGGCGCTAGCACTGTTTACGTAAGCGCGTCACGCTTGACAAGCACCAGACCGCAGTTTAACTTCAGAATGAACCAGCCAACGCTTCAAGTCATTCGCGTACAAAATGAAGAGCAACGCAAGATTGCCATGGCCATTCGCTACAAAGTCTTCATTGAAGAGCAAGGCTTTGATGCGTCAGTCGAACTCGATGCACACGACGATGAGCCTACCACGGTGCATTTCATCGGCAAGTACACTGGCGACGATAAATACGTCGCCGTTGGGCGCTGCCTCTTGAAGCCGGAAGAGCGGAAAGCCAAGTTCGGTCGCATTGCAGTGCTCCCGTCATACCGAGGCAAGCAGTTAGGTGCTGCGTTAATGGATGGGATTGAAAAGTCTTTGCAAAACGAGGTGGATACGTTCGCTCTGTCCTCCCAATACGGCCGACGTGGCTTTTACGAAAAATGTGGATATCGCTATCTCGATGATAAAGTCTATCTGGAGGAAGGTGTTGAACACTGCATGATGATCAAAGACGCTCAATCACAATAGGAACTTTGTCGAAAATACATGCTCAGTTTGCACCCAAGTTATTATCATTTAAATTTCCTCCTGAGCGTTCTTAGTTGCAGCTAACACTTGCAATTTCTTCTTTGTTGCTGCAGCGCGCTTGAAAAATTTAGCATTCTTGTCAGCCAAAAGCTTTCGCTGTTCCTCCATAAACGCTTGTTGCTGCTGCAGCTTAAGCACCTCTCGTCTCTCTTTTTCCACCAACCAATTCTGAAGCTTTACCTGCTTCTCTATTGCTTTTCGCGCTTGCTCCAACTCCTTTTCAGGGTCGTCTGGCTTCTCGTTTCCATCCATTTCAGTATGCCAGTCTTCACCTTTCAGTTTGTCCGATGCATGACTCGATGGGCCAGAAGTTCTTCGCCGGACTCGAAACAAAAGACCGCTTGATCCTGCAGGTGTGCGACATCCATTCTTATTAATCGAGGCGGAATGCAGTTCTACTGTAAGCATGAGAAACCATCTTCTGTTAGTGAAAGAGTTGAATACGCAATGCACACCTTCCTTCATCTTTCTCACTTGGTTTCCACCGTGGACTGGTCTGGACACGGAAGAGGCAGTTGATCGTGGTGATAAGGAATCCAAGTTAAATGCTCGAGAATAAATAGCCTTCAATTCATCTTCTTCCACTTCAAATCGAAAGAATCGATCGAGACCGTCTCGAACTTGCCGCAGCGTGTCTTTCAGTTTCTACAATGCCGTCATATCGTCTGAAACATCGAGTAGGCTATATAGGTGAAAAGATACCTGCTTTTCCAAAATTGAACCTGTATCACCATTTTTCACCGCAGCTTCATTCGCACGGCGCATCCGACTCTGCTCGAGTTCCTTTCTTAGACTGTCATTTTCTAACTTTAACGCCGTATTCTGTTCCACAACATCAATCAGCCGTTCGTGAATAGACTGACCAAGGTTCTGTTCATTATTGTTCTCTTCCACTTCGTGATCCTGACCTACGGAATCCTCCCGACTGTCTTCATGTAGCAAATCTGGCGATAATGGATTACCACTACTTCTTTTAAGCAATCGAATGATGCCTCGCAGTTCTTCAATTTCACTATGTAGCTTTTCAACATAGGCTGGGTCGATGTGCTTTTCTTCGTTGATGCGGACAGTTACCATCACTTGCTTCGCTCGATCAGCGAATTTGAGAGTGGCAATTGATTCTTCAAGACAGTCTCCTGATGGTGACAGCGTTGCGATGATCTTCGTCTTCGTATTACCACCGAGACTGTCTTGCAAAAGCCGGGTCAGCTTTGAGTCTCGGTAGGGTACATGCTTAGGTCCAGATTTTGCAGATAAAGCAGCAATGCAGCGTCCGAGCGTATGCAAGCTCAAGTTGATATTAGTCATCTCAGAGATGTGAATGCTCTGTGGATAGATATTTTCATGTTAAGTGTAAATGACAGCAAGTGTTCCATTATGCTGATATACCTGCATGTCTGCGCTCATATTCCATTTTTCGGAACCAGCCAGATCGACGAGGTTAAGCTTCGACTTCAGCATACTGCCGTCACTCGTGCGTTGCTCCATCATGATCTGAAAGACGCTGTGACTCCGACTACTGACTTGATTCATGTGCGTTGCTCGAACTGCTCGATGTTGTTCCCCAGTAGAAAGCAATGACAAGCAGTCGCTGACACTTTCAACAGCATACTCGGACAATCCTTCAATGTAGAGACCATTTTTTCTGTCCTCATGTATTTCCAATGGAGCAGCTCGTCGAGGGTCTCGAAGCAAGTCATACAAATTTTCATTGTACATTTGAACAAAAGAACAGTACACAGATACGACTGATTCATCTCCTTGCTGTGTCGGCTTTTGCTCTTGCTCGATTCGAACAGCAGCCTCAAATATGTCTTTAATGGCTCTAGGTATGATGCCAGCTGCGCTGTTTTGAAGTCCTGGTCGGTATCTTGAAGCATCATCTTCGTTACCAAACATAGTAAAGGACTTCCCACTCCCCGTTTGTCCGTAAGCAAATAGAGTTGCGTTGAATCCCTGCAGAAAAGATTGTATGCATTCTTTCACCTGCGCATAAATTTTTTCTTGACTGCAGGATGGTGCAAAAACAGCATCGTAGCTGCATCTAATGGTAGATTCAATCGTCTTCACTTCTACCGTCTAATCAAGAGTCAAATTTTATTATGTTAGCATCATTATATCGATATTGTTGTTCATCAGGATGAATCCCACCGTACTTTGTCATCTGTAGCTCGTACGGGTTGTGCCTCTTGAAACTGACCGATACATTCTCTTTCGATTAGTGGTCGAATGCGGACATATACCTGGATAGACTCAGTGGAAGGTCGCTTGGGCTTTGTATAGCTCTTTTCAGTACGAGTTTCGTCGTGGTTTTTCGACACCTTGGTTGTTGATAAAGTATCCTCTTCCATTACAAAATTATAATTGTTTTGAGAGTTCTTCTCAATCGGGCTAGGCAATTTATATTCAATCTCGTTTTCTTGCTTTTCAGGACCGATGGTGTGTGTGTGATCAAATCGAGTCTCGTTATGGATTAGCTGGCAAAAGTGCTGGACGTTCGGGTCCGACCACGTTTGGCCACACCGACAAGTTGATTTATTGTTCGAGTCCAGCTTGATCGCTATACGAATTCACGCAAAGGTTTTGGCAGTCTTTATACCGATAAAAACTTCGCCCAGCGCAGTGCCGTCAAAATGAAAGACCAAAATAGCATGCGACCACTTTGTGAACTATGCTGTAGTTTGGTGGAAGTAAAGGTCAGATATGATAACGTCAGATTCCACCAATCAAACGTCGAGCACCGACAACCAAACAAAACAACAAGTGGTAGGACGATGACCAGCGAGGAGTGCGAAGGCGTCGCGTCTCGCCAGGCTGCTTTCTTGTTATTGCGTTGGCGTCAAGCAAAGCGTCAGGTTGAAAATGATAGAAGGATTCTATCAGCAGGACTGCAGCTGCTATCTAGTCAAACTCGAGGACTCGAACAACATGCACTCGAACGACTGGCTACCGAATTGAATGTGTCTTGGCACCAGATTCCAACTGAAGGCATGCAATTCGCGCTTGCTATGACTGGCAAAAGCAAGAGTCTTCAGCCAGATGCACTGCGCCTTCTACGTTACAGTCTAGAAACTCTTGAAACTGCATTTGCCAACAGTGAACACGACGTGGATCCCAATACTAAGATGACGATCCCACTCAGTGCTGGAAACTCTCTGCTAGATGCGATGGCGAGTGCGCTAGCTTCAGCGAAAGATGATGATTCATCATGGAACGAAACACTTGCTGATGTCCGCCTTATCTCTTTGTACCTGTTCGAGCTACCGACCACGCTGGTGACTTCCGAGTTCTTCCATTCCAAAATGTTGCCAAGCTTTCAACTGTACCGTCCACAGACAAATACGTGGAAAGAATTTATGGACAAGATCATGCCGAGCTTGTTGTCATGGCTAGAGGAAAGTCATCAAAAGAACGCTATGACGTGCATGATGGTATTGCAATTAACGCATGCCTTCTTATGTGTCTTGCACGAATTGCTGCGTACGCAACTCAACAGTAAGAAGGTGTTTGTAGCCTTGACCAAAACCTGGATGACGACTTTAGTCAATTATCGACATTCGTTCCTTGAGCTCATGACTGCTGCAGACAGCCAAACTTCATATCTCGATGGAGATGCATTGTCAGCCAATGTGGATATGATTAATAAAACTTTTGTCGGCATACTGCTGGATAGTGAGCACATTCCAGAATATGAAGCTGCACTAGAGCTCCAAGACACGCTCTGGACTACTTCCGAAGAGGTCGCTGAAGAAAACTCCGACCCGCCAACGAAAAAGCAAAAGAAAAGTGGTAAAAAGTCTGGCAAGCCCTCCTTACTTTCTTACCAGCGAGGTCTGTTTCAAGAGCTAGTGAACCTACTTCAAGACGAAGCAAACACGGACGGTATGAAAGCTTCGGTAGGAAGTTTGTTAGATGTACTAGCCAGTGAGTATACTGTCCGCCTTCGCTCGTACAAAGGTGAAGGAAGTACGTCGGAACATTTCAAATCCAACAAAAAGCGATCTGCAACTGTCATTGGCGCAACATCTTCTACACGATCGCCATTTAAGTTTTGGGCAGAACTCTGCGCTGCCGCCGTCGTCGGCTGCAAAAAGAGCCACAAGAGTGTTTTGGTACAGCTGTACGACTCCTTGTTCCAGGCCCTGGCAAATTGCGAGATCTATCGCGTGACAGAAGACACTGGTGACCAAAACCATTATACAAAGATGGAAAAGATCACGAGAAACTTCTTGGAGCTTGTTCAAAATGAAGATCGGGAAGCGGCAGGCCAGTTTGCGGTAATCGCCAACGCCCTTCGAGCCTCTCCAAATGTTCTCGAGAAGTCTTTGACGTCTGTACTGGTGGTACTTGGACACAACGTATCGTCTGGTACTGTCCTACCAGCAGCTTGTTCTTGTTGGCAAAATGTTTTAGAAGCGTATGAGTCGATGCGACTGCTCGACAAGCTTTTCGAAGCGATCTTTGGTCTCGAAGCTGCGTCTGATGAAGTGTACGCTGGTCTTTACACCCTATTGAGACAGGATAAATGTGATGAAGCCCTGCGTGGATGTATGCGGAGATTACCTGTCGGTCAAATCGATGCTGTGTGGGAGTTGTGCGCCGAGCATTTACAGACGAAAGAGAAAGTAAGGGGCAGTTCGTTTGCTAGTAAAGTTCGCGTCGTTCGCGTCGTTCTTCAGGCATTGATGCAAGAGATCCAGATCACTCCACAGACGCGAAAGAAACTGGAGACTCTCTTGACGACATCCACAAAGGAGAATTTGTTTGATCCCCTGGTAGCAATGAGCGAAAAAGCCATGAAGCATCCGTCAAAAGCCCATTTGGAAGTGAAAGAGCTGCTGGCAGTGTTTGGTGAGCTCTTGGTATTGTACGACGATGTGAGTAGTGTGGTGCAAAAAGAAGTGTTTGATCCAACATTGCATGCTCTTCAGTCAAGCGGTACGTTTGCTACCAGTATCCAAAAGCTGTTGCAATCGACATCCAAAAAGAAAAGTTCAGGCCGTGGCAATGACAATCAGAAAGACACTTACGAATCCGGTCTTATTAAAATCGGCATTCATTTCCTTCGTAAAGAAGATGAGATGATGACGAATCATGCCGAAATTGCAGACGCCGTTGTTACGTTTGCTGTCAAGTCGGATAGCTGGGAGGCCATTACGTTTTATTTATGGGAGCTCACAACGTACCTATCACAGTCACGTGCCAAGCTACTGTTGCAGTCACTGCTTGAAAAGTACCTTGGTCGGGATGTGACTGCAATGAATATTCTACAGGCTGCTGCCTTTTACGAGATTCAAGCTCTCAGGAACGTTGCTTCTCCTGTACTCGTGAAAATGGGCGATACATGCTTAAAGAACCTGACACAAGCGTCTACAGATGAAAAAAATACAGCGCTCGTGATGCTGGACAGATACTTTGGCTTATTGCGAAGTCTACCGGAGGGCTATCTACCTGCGGAGGAGTGCGCGGATCTCTTGCGCCTTGGCTTTGAGTCTTTCGAAGCTACAAATAACTTGGTCGAGATGGAAGAGAGTGCAGCAACTACAGCACAGATCCTTCAATGGCTCGTAGACAATTACCTACCAATTCGAACCTACGCAGATGAGACTGCAGCACAAGACGTGGACGATCGTGCTTACAAGTTCATCGTTTATTTCCAAGCGGATGCGCATAAAGCTTCTCAAATTGCGATGCTTGCTTGCATCCTACAATTCCACTTATACGAGTGTGCTTCTCCAGAGACGAAGATAGCATCGGCAGTAAAGAGTTTTGTGCGTCCTAAGAAGAAAGGAAAGTCACATGGTGCTATTCAGAACATCACTCTGGTCTTGGAAGCACTTGCAAACATTGAGCGCACTCAAGAGAGCGAAGCCGGTGGCACTATTAATGATGTGGAGCAATCCATTATAGCAGAAGTGTCGAAAGGCCTTGGACCGGAAGGTTATCCCACGAGTGGTCATACGAATGAGTTTGCATTGATGTCTGCACTTGTTCGGTATTGTACTTCTATGTCGACACTTGGTATAAGTGCCGAAGACAGCCCACTCGGCCATATCGTGAAATCTAATCTCGAATCATCGCTAAATGCAGCTCTCCAGTCTTTGACGTCTCCGAGAGTTCAAGGAGATGACGAAATTTTCACTCATTACGTAGCGTTGTTTGAGGCTACTTGTAAACACTACCACACAATCCGCTCTATCTGCTCGCCGACCATGTTTAGCTGTCTTCTTGCTGTTGCCATGTTCCGCGTAGCAGATCCTTCCGTACTGGAGGAAGAAGAGGTGCGTGTACGTCCGCTGCAAGCACTGCTTTTTAATGCTAACAAGACCGAGTTCCAACTCGCCTTGACGGTAATCGGACAAGAGATCCGTGCGCAAGAAGCGAGTAGAGTAGTTGCTGCCCTTCGTACTCTTGTGGTACTGCTGCAAGGTGAAAAGAGAGAGCTTACGACGTCTCGGAAAAAGTCATTGCAGGACTTTAAAACTGCATTGATGGAGTCAATCATGTCACTCTTACTGGCGTCTAGCAATGAAGAACGAAACATCGACGTGTGCTTATGGTCGTTGCAGGCGCTATCACTGGTTTACACAACACCAGAGCTTTTCTCTTGGACTTCAGAAGAGCTTGCACATGTTTCATTAGTCTTGCAGCCTCTTTCTTCGGTTGCTTCGAGTCAGCAGAGACGGCAGTCGAAGCTATCCATCCGGCAACTGCACGTCATTTGGATGTCTTCCTACTCTTTGCTCATGCGTATTGTGCGCCACCACCTTTCATCAATGGTACATGCCATACCTCTTATAGTCGAGGCAGTCAACTCGTTGCTGCAAATTGTCGTTACAACATCGAGAAAACGTGTAAGAAATCACTCTTTTGCTAACGAAGCTAGTGCCACTACGGAAGAGCAATACGTCCAGGAGTGGAGCTCTAACTTGGCGCGTTTGTACGGGTATCTCAAAGCCCATGACGTACAAGTCCGAAAGCACGTCGTGTACATGATTTTGAGCTACGTACGGGCTGCAGAGAAAGAGGACTTGCCAACGAAGCTACAACATCGATTACGTCCAGGCATCTTTGTTCTGCTTGATATCTGTTCGACGAATGAAAAGGAGCAATTGTACGCTGCGCTTGACGCAACAGGCAAATCGCTGCTCAAGAATCTCGACAACAGCTACAAGCTGAACTATCGGTATGTCGGGAAAGTGTAGAAGCAAATCAAGCGATAAATACAAGTCTTTTACTCGTATAAATCAATCTATTCACCTTTATAGAATTTGCTTACCTATCAGGCATATGAATATGGCTGAAATCGATTAGCTCGCCCACTTTGATTCAGCTGTACGATGATTGTAGAGATAGTTCCGTCCAGATTGGTTGTCAAAGTACTCGACCCACTCAGAGGCTTCTTTCCTGAGACCGTCCTGTGGCGGGCGTGGTCCACCAGTGTAAGGATTTTGATTATATCGGCCGCTTGAAATTTGTCTGCCATACCGACGTCGTAGTGCATTCGAATACCCGAGTGCAAATGTCGAGTCACTCTGATACCCAGCTCCAGTACCGCTAGAGGTAATTGACGCCGACTCATCTTCGTTTTCACTCCACATGCCACTAAACACTCGAGGTGGCGATGGAGCTTGGTTAGATGACGCTCGTTGTACGCCCTTCGAAAAGTTAGACTTGATCATATTCTGACGGTAGTTAGATGCTTGATTCGGTAGCTCCAGCTTCTTGTTGACCTTATCTAGTGGAACGTAGCTGGAAGCGAGGGATGAGAGCACGTCATCGTCCTCTTCAGGTACTTCATCACCACTTTTTCGAAGTCCTGTCGTAGTATTTCTGACTGTATGCTCATGAGCAATCTCACTTATCGGTCGGGATCTGGGCCGATTTCGACGTCGAAGTGAGGCAGACTATGATGCACGTCAGGATGAGATAATATCATAGGGATTTACAAAACAAAGCCACAGACTTGTGCTTGCTGATTCAGCATCTTCTCTTCTAGGTCTTGTCCTGAATCCGTATAATTGTCGGAGCTCTCGAAAGCCCGACTCTCTTCAGCGCTGCTTCCACTACTATCGTTCGGACAGTGGTGTCCGGCCTACATGGTTGGATGAAAGATCCGAATCGTAAGATTGTCTATTCGATAGAGCTGCAATAAATTAGAAGATGTACTCGTTGAAGAATCAGTTTGAGCGCCACAAGCAGGACACTTCCGACATGGGCTATTGTCAAATAGAACGGGGATTTAAACATCAGCCAGTGGACTGTACCGTTCACAGGTTCCACTGCTGATTGACGTAATCGAGCGTTTAACCGCATGCCAATCACCACCATCAGAAAGATTGCTAAGGACAAGTATAACGGAAAGCAATCCTTCACGCGACGTACAAAACAATCCTTGTGTGGTCGTTTGCTTTTGTTGTCAGCACAACAAGGACAAGAGCACGATCGGGCAGTTATTGCGGCTGGTACCATGGAAACAATAGACAGCAATACTGGATGGAAGGGGACGGCAGGGGGAATATAAGCCGTATATAGCGCTAAAGCAAGCTGTTCATCCACCGTGTATCGGTCGATGAGTCCACCACCAACAAAAATCGCGTAAGTTGCTGAAAGCCCAAAGGTGAATTGGTACAGTTTGCAAACTTTGCGTCTTGTTAGTTCAATTGTGCCGATGAACACGACAGTGGCTGCTAGCAGGATGACACCAAGTAGATCATCCAGAAGACGGAGCGATGGGGAAGGACTCTCGTTGCCACTCATGACTCCCAGATAACCTACGTCGACCAACAGCTATTGTATCCGTTATCATGAGTAGCGAGCGCTCTAAACTTATCGCATATCATTCGTTTCAGATCTAAGTGTAGCCGCAAGAGCACACGAGACAAAACGACCGCAATGGGAGGTTTCATCTCTGTCAATGGCATATAAATTTATCGAAACTACTCTTACTTGCAGAGTGATGTGGGACTCATTTTAGCTTTGATCCACTTCTGCGGATATGAAGAAAGTGGTTATTTCTGCGCTTCTGGGTGTGAGCACCTGCAGTATAGCATTTGAACTTCGTAGTGAACACCTATCCGACTATGATCATCGAAGTCTAGCTGCAGTTACCACAAACGGCGACTCAATTTCAGATGTGGTCTGCCGGAATAAGCACGCTACAGCATTTTTCGGTTTTAACTGTGATGGAAGCACACAGGCGAACGAAGATACATCAAACTTTGAATCAAGCGGTTCGGCTGACTCGTCTAGTATCGCATCATCTTTAAAGTCTTCCAACGATGGGTCTTCTACTAGTAGTGGCACAGCTGCTGCTTTTTTAAAAGACAAATCCAAATACGACGTTCATGCTCTCGCCATTGGTGATTGGGGCATGGAGCGGTTCCTCGGTTCTTGTTGTAATCGTTACCGCAAAACTGGCGAAGATACTGAAGAGTATTTCAAGGATCGTCAGGCGCAACCTCAACTAGCCTATCTCTTATCGCAGTCTGCTGAAAAATTGCAACCGAAGGCTATACTGAACCATGGTGATAACTTTTACTGGAATGGAGTCGGCCCCTCGGACGTTGTAGATCGTTTCGAGACGACATTTGAAAGCGTTTATAATCAAGCTTCATTGGAAGAGGTTCCATGGTTAAGTGTCGCTGGAAACCATGATCTTGGGGGTTCCAACTTTATATGTGGTGAAGGAGAGGGCTCCTGGAAAGAATGCAAAACTACTGAGGAGATGCTTAAGCAATTAAGCAATAGGTTCACAGTGCAAGCGAACTACATAAGTCCTACAAATAATCGGTGGAAGATGAGCGGTCATTACTTTGTTGAACGCTTAGAAGATTCAACTAGTGGAGTTACTGTTGACGTATTCAATGTACGTTTCAGTGCCATCTTTTCACTTTTATGACACATCATTTACGTTGTTGACATGTCATAATAGCTTGACACTAATGCAGCAACTGTCCATGGAGGTGAACAAATTTGTTGCCAATGCTATGGGTACAAATTTAAAGACGATGAGCCGGATTCAATCGATTGCAATGATATACACCGTGGACACAAGTATTGCGCGAATGGAGACGATGAAGCATTTGATCGCTGCCTCAATCTAATTAAAGAATGGCAGGAAGAATCAATTGCTAATCTAGCACGTGATGCCGCTACCTCAACGGCAACGTGGAAAGTCGTCAATACGCACTACACGCCACATTACCACATGACACCAGAGGAAATGAAGAGATGGGATTCTGTGATGGAAGAAGGCAACATTCAGCTCTACATGGCAGGACATATCCATGGTACGTTTTTAAATAGTTAATTTAAAATGATAGGTGATTGATTTATACGATGCAGCCGAAGGCCACGACTTTGGTAATTTTAATACGCATTTCGTTACGAATGGGGCTGGAGGAGGAATTCAAAGTGAGAGTATGGGAAATCCACCAACAACAGCGAAAGATGTGATTTCACCGATATGGCGTGGAGAAAATGCGCCGTATGGCTTCTTTGAACTGTTTTTCGCCGAGGATCAAATGAAACTTCGCTTCGTGACTTTCGACGACAAGTGGAAGTTTGACCTGGATCCGACGAAGACTGTGCAAGGAGGTGCACATAATCCTCACTGCTGGCTTATTCCTCTGGACGGTTCACGCGGCAATAGTTGCATCGAGTAGATAGCATAACATACGATATAGACTATCTTCTTTTTCGATATCGTTATCATTTGTTCTCCCGTCGCGCTCACTGATTTGCACTTTGTTTGCATGTACAACACTGCAAAGATACTATATATGCTAGTCGAAAACGTCAACCAATTTGTTCGGCTTGACTGGTTTTACCAGATCAACGTCATTTTCTGCAGACCTATCCGATTTCGAACATGCTTTGATCTTAGGACGTTGATCTTGCTCTGGAAAGTTCTAGTTTGTGGTAGCTATGAAGTCACATTATTTAGTACACTTGCAATACAGAGGAACACTACGGACCAATTGGTTTTGAATAAGTACACCACGGCATGGCGCCTCACCCTCTTCGATCTTCGCAACGTACAGGATCTTGCTGCAATTTTAGCACAATCTGAGTAATTATACGTTCTGTAGCTGGCTTTAGTACCAATGGTACTGCTATAGGACGTTGGGAATAACTGAAACGGTAAATGTTACTACCCAGCTTCGATCCTCACCCTTCCTTGTAGAGTCTTCCCAAATCCTTCAGATGCATCACTAAAGAGCTTCATGTACGTCTTCAATAAACTTGTAGACTATCATCTAATTCTTACATCTTAATAAAAAGCATTTACCTTTAAACTTTCGAACCTCTTTGAAGATTAATAAGTAAAAGTTATATTTATGTATAAAAATAAATGTTAATAATTCAATAAAGAACAGCCGAACAAAAAATTACAAGTGAAAACAAGAGTTTTTAGTTATAGAATGGCGTCTATCCTTCGCAACCTAGCCAGGATTCGACTTCCGGATCACATGGGCGTCCGATCTTTCTTTGGATTTGCTTTTTGCGTAGCTCAATAAAAATCGGATCGCCTATACACGAAATTGCCATCAAGCGGCGATTATAGCAAATTGATGGTGGCGCATCAACGCTTAAGTAGCACTCTTTGTACATCACACCTCCGCACATCTCCGTGCTTTCTTTCAGTGGGACCGATATGGAAGCTTGGTATGACGCTCGAGCTACCCAACACGCTGTTTCTTTAAATTGGTCAAACAGTCCTAACATCTTTGGAGATGCTCTACTGGCATTAGCAGGCAAGCATATAGCTTGAGAATCACCACCAGCAGAATCTCCTCGGCAGTACGGATGGTCAAGTTCACACTTTCCGAGGAATCCATTGCAGCACAGTGGAGTAGGAAATATAACTGCGAATTGTTTTAACTCGATCCCAGCGTTGAGACTAGGAAGAGTTCGTAGTTTGGGCACATCCAAAATTGCGAGCGCTTTTAAATTACCCATCTTCTCGAAGGTTGGCAGATTTGTAAGCGAGTAGAATTGGACAAGCGTTAATGTCCGAAGATTAATAAGTCCATCAAAAGATGGTAACTTTTTGAGCTGAGGATGTACACCAAGGTGGAGGAACACAAGACGACGCTTGTTGTCGAAAAAGTTTGGAGGAATGTGAACTAAATTGGTATCTTCCAGTTTGCCTTCGATGTGTCTACAAGTAAAAGTTACTACTTTAGATGTATATATTTCAAGCTATTTCACGTACAGTATTTCAATATTCGAGAGTGCGTTGGCCCAGTCAGGTATCTCCATAAGTCCAGTATACATCAGGTACCTACAAGTTATTAAAAATATGTCCATGTGAGAACTCAGGGCAAAAGCAGCAAAGCCTCACGTACACTTGCTGCAGGCTAGTACAGGCTGCCATTCCTTCCGGTAACTCCCTCACACCTCGATTAATGATTTTCAGTATCTGTAGATCCCCTGACAGTGTCAACTCTTTTAGTGTCTCCGTGGCATCCTTGGGTTGCAACCATTCTTCATAACTTTTGGGTGCTCTTTCAATATCCACAAGACCTATACAAGGACACGTTTCTGTTCTTTGCCAACGATAGGCAAAAATGACACACTCGTGCTGATGCGAGCAAGCAGCTTCAGAGTAGCGCACGGCCTCCATCGGAACGATAAATGCAAGAGCAGCGCATGCTACAAATAAGATCGCTGCTATTCGAGGTACTTCTAGTTGTTTTCGCTTCCCGATGTCCGCAGCCATCGGCTGCACAGTCGTCGTAACGCTCTTCGCATTGTATATCATAGTCTCCGTGATCCGTATCAGACGGTAGGATGAAGACAAGTGTAATGCTATTTGCACAACGAAATCGGAAAAACGGCGAATGCAGAGGGCTTGAAAACTAACGAGAAAGCGTGCTGTTTGAATTGGATCAGCTGCGAGCCGAGCTATGCGACCGAAGTAGCCTGGCATAATTACTTCGTTGTTCAAATCAATTAGATCGTAATCCAAATTTAATCTTGAGTAGCAAAAGAAGAGCGCAGTCATCGGGAATCCGATGGCGACTGTCGAGTCAAAACTGGAAACAAAGAATACAGTGAATAGCTGTTTTGGACAAAAGAAATTTGTACGTACACGAGTCCGATCACAGCTTCAGTAAAAGACGATACGCGTCTCCCGCACATTATTAAACCAGCGTACGATATAGAATTGCAGAAAATCAATGCTCCACAAGCGTACATAAGTTCGAGGGAACCTGACTCCATCAGTCGATAGAGCGCTGTCGCTTGCAATGTAATATCGAAAACTTCCTGACCGATATTCTAACCAAATAGTTTATTCAGCTGTGTCATCAAGCATTCAGGACTAACATAGAACAAAGCTATGCTTACCCATAGGCGGCGATATGGTCCCTCGTAATCTAAAACATCGTTGATAGGGCGTAGTAGGAATGAAAGCCTGTGTAAATAAGATTTCTTTCGAATAATTCGATGCTGCTGCTTGAAGCTCGATTTGGTCGCGCCCCGAAAGACGAGTAAAACTAGCACTTTAGCGTACAGTAAGGTGATTAGTATCAAACTGATAATACTCAGCACCATGAGTCCCAGATCCGGCCTTCCAATTAGCCAAAATTCTCCATCATCATAGTTTGAAGTACCCGTCAGAACATTGGCTGCCTCATTCGGAAACATGTTCAATGTGATGAGCCACATGACCCAGACGATGCACACAATGGTGAGGGCTAGTAGTGGAGGGCCATAAAATCCGAAGATGCCAAAGAAAGTAAAGTTGTTTTGTGGAATGACAGTAGATGGGCTAGCCAGACGTTGCATCATCTTCCCGTTTGCATTAGAAATTGCCGGAAATGGGGTGACAGCAGATAGTTTGGAAGGAACAAAATCGTCGTCTATATGCTCCGTGCCAAATGAAGCTCCTGAATCGGTCTCCCTATTTGAAGCTTTCCTTGATTTTGCATCTCCTTCAGTATTACGAACATTGTCATCGTAAGCACGCATACTGAAATGCGTGCTACAGATTTGTACCGTTCGCAATTTACAATTTTGGAAGTACCAAGACTCTTCGAAGATGGAGAGCAAGTATTTACCAGCACCTAAATGAGCCTCGCTTGATAATTTAAAGCTGAAACGAACGAGAAGACTAAAGTAGGCAGTTAAGATATTGCATCAAACCTGAATAAAGAAAGTCAAAATCAGACGGCTGCTTGGCAACAGGAGAGTTCTAACATAGACTGTAGATAGATCATAGTGTATCCGCGTTGAGCGGTTACAGTTCTTCTACTCTGGCTTGGATTCTACCTATAAGTAAAGCACAGTGTAGTGATAGTGGGGAGGCTATGCTTCCATTTTTATCATAATAAGAACACTATCTGTATGCACAAGAGCACTTGTAGCAATTTTTACGTCAAGCATGTACAACAACGTCTGGATTTCTCAGACCTGCAAAGTTTAAGAGGTATACCCTTTCAACAACAGCATCTGAGTCGCTTCTGAATATAAATGAAAAGATGGCTCAAACTGTTCTAAACTCCGCGACTTGGTCTGATTCTAGCATCTACCATTAGTCTGCGTCCCTGACTGCCGGCCATCAAGTCCAGACGTACAATGCTTTTCAGGGGTAATCATGAAAGCGAATCTAAAGCCTTCAAATATACCTGATTAAATGCGCTGCGAATTTAAACACGAAAGCGGACATGAAAATATAAGTAGCATCGAATGGACTTCTCCAAGGCATACGAAGTACTCGCGAATCGAGAGCCTCACGAGCATGATGCCTGCAATTCTACAAAGGATACCAAGCAAACACCAAGTAATGTTGATGATCTACCCACACAAAATGAAGTGGATGTCGGCGAAAAACAAAGCTCGAATGAAGAGTGCCAAGAGGAGGATACCATTGGGAGTAGTACACGTGATATGTCACTCAGCGCACTTACACGCCGATTCTTTCAACTGCAAGAGGAGCGTGTAAAAGTGTATGCCGATTTCCAAGAGTACGTTGCAAGCTTTCATTTACGTTATACACTAAATGTGGTTGAGCATTTTCATTTGTCGTGTAGAGGCTTTGAGAAGCATCAGGCAACAGAGCAATTTCCAGCTTTTTGTACCTTTTATTTATCTCGACAATCCACACAAATTTTATCTCACAGCATTCGTGCACTGGTTGTCTAGGCAATGGCATTACTGAACGCTTTGCTACATTGAGCAACCACATCAACGAAATTGAGGTAGCAGTAGTTAGCTAAGGGTGATGCCGAAAAAGTCTGAGTGTCAACTTTTCTAGACAATCCTCCGCGAAAGGAAAGCTACAATCTTGGCAAAACTCATTCGGCGTGTGCAAAATGAAGAGAAGGAAAAGCTGATGATGGTATGCTACAGTCCAACGGGAGACAAATGTATAGAATGATGACACTCGAGCTAGACATCTGCATTGTTCGTGGAGCAAATGAGATTGCGGGACTCTAAAAGTCAAGAAGAAGTTGATGAAAAGACGATTCAACTTTTGGAGCAGTCAGTAGAGACGCTGAGTACGAAACATGAAGGCATCATCGCTCATATCAACGAAAGCTTGGATGAACTGCAAGCAGAATTAGTCGACCTAAATCCAGATGATGGAGAATAAAAGCCCACGCGTCCGTAAAGTATTTTGTCGATTGTTATACAGAGAACCTACCTATCTAGCGTCGATAGTTTACCACCAATCTCGGCTTCTTTCATTCGGAGCGAATTGAATTCTTCCTCGATCACCTCTGGCGCAGGGTCATCTAGCTGGAACCCATTCTCTCCTGCATTCATCATCGCTGCAAATGTCACTGGGTCTTGCTTTTGCAATACGTCCATACGTCTAGCTTTTGCCTCCTTGTGAAGTGCCAAGGTTGAATTTTGTCGTTTATTTAGCTGATGGAAGGCCTCTGCCTGAGCTTCTTGCTTCTTCTGCAGTAGAATTTTGTCTAAATACGCTTGCTCTTGCTCGTAGTGATTTACATGAACTCGACTTTGAATCTCTTGTCGGGCATGCTGAGTACAAACGGCAGCGTTATAAGCTTGCTCAATGTGGTGACGAATGAGCAATGCATCTGCGTAGATTGGACGCACTCCTTCTGCGTGCAGTGTAAGCTCAATCTCTTGCCATTTCTCGCCTTCTTGGAAAGTTGGAAGCTCTTTGATGACTTCCAACAGCGTCTCTTCCTTTGCTGACAGGACGTCGTCCGTTAAAACAGGGAAGGAAGTGCATGACAAGAGCGCATAAATCTTGGAACGGAGGTCTAAAGCCCGAATAGACCGTAGTTTCTCTGGATTCGTTTCATTGAGATATGTGCCCACATCTGACACTGTTAATTGGTTCTGACTAGATCGAAGAGCATCATGTAGTCGAGCAAAGGCCGGTGAATCTGGGCGTGATGTCGACAGAGGGGATGTCAAATCTCCACTAGTATCGTCTGCCAGCGACAAGGTTGATATGCATTGCGTTACCGCCTCAAATGCTTGCTGTCTACGTAGAGTGGAAGGTACGTCTTCATCTTCTTGATTACTACTTTGGATGTATGAAGGATTATTTTCAACACCATAGAGTCTCTCTTCTTGAAAGTATAAGTTTAGAAGTAGCTTCAATGCGGACTGGTTGTTCGTGTTTCCATGATCACCACGCCACGACGTGAAGGATGGAAGTGCCGTGGGTAGAGTACACACATCAGAGAGGACTGCAAGAGTGTGAGCTTGTACAGTCTTCGGAGCGACTTCTATGATGGACAATAGTTTGTGAATGCCATCTCCTTGAATAAATCGTTGTTCACTCTCGGAATATCCAACAATGCAGGTGCGCACTGCTTCTAACACAGCAAAGAGCAGACAATCCTCAAGCATAAACTGAGATGAATTGTACTGCAATAGCGTTAATACAATGCTGACACCGCCAGCATGATAGAATTGAGCTAGATGATGCTCATTTCCTCTGCATAGATTGCAACATATCAGCAGAGCATGTCGACGCAGGCGGCAATTCCCATGGTTACGACTAGACACAGTTCGTAAAGCTATCACCAAAACTCTAATGCCGTACCAGCTTTCTTGGATCCAATCAAGTGGCAAAACAACGCTATTGAGTAGTTGCCAAGCGTCCACTATATAATCTTCGCTACAGCCTGCCAGATCTTCCATTGCTTTTGCTATAACTGCATGCCCGTCGATTTCGTAGAAATGTTCGAGCATCCGTCGAGCTACAATAATTAATACTTGCATTGCACTTCTTCCCAACATTCGGGATTGTGTGACGGAGTATTGCAGCACAGAAGTTGGCTTGTCCGCAGCGTTGGATGTTGTAGCATAGTCATCGAGCGCGTAGTGTAGCCATACTTCTACAATTCGAAAACTCGCAACTGCAGCACAATTTTCAGCATTATCTTCGGACAGACGAGCGATGAGGTACCAAGTCAGCTGCTTAAACTCGACATCCACTGGAGCGTTCGTAGCATAATGCCGAACATTGGATGTAACTGCGGCAGCGTTTTCCTTGCGTGCATATTGTGACTGATCCATTTGGGCCGATTCAGCAGCGACAGCATAGGAAAGAATGCACGAAGTTACACCTGAACTGTAAAAAGTAGGCAAGGCGCTCGTACGCTTCGCTACAAGATGTAAAATGATCATACACATGTTCCGTAATTCTTTGTCTTGCTGTCGATGGCCATGCATGAGCAGCATCTCGAGAGTATGTAAAAGGGTTTCCAGAGCGAACATGTTGTTCATAGCAAATATAGCATTTTGAAGACGGCACTTTTCAAGTAGCTGTCGACGAGACCGACACGTCTTCATCGATTTCATCGTTTTGTCGCATTGCTCCAGTACATCCCAAAGCGTCTCTAAACAAGTCGGCAACCTTTCATCTCGAGTACTCTTGATGGAGCTTAGCACAAAGATAATGTGCGTAAGTGCGTCGTTGGCTACCAGTGTTTCACCACATGCACGGTGCGATGAGACCTCTCGAATAAGTTCCAGTAGAGGAAATTGGAGAGCATTCACTTTGACTTCCATTTCTACCTTCTTGGCATGGACAATCTGATCTGTGATTTCGTTTAAGACGCTGCTGACTATTATCTCAGCTTCGGCATCATCAGCTTTTAAAAAGACATTTTCTCGTGTGTCTCCATTCACTTCAGTCTCTGAAGATTCCATCGGAAGAAGAGCTTTGAGCAAAGATGCTATCATCTCGACAGCTCCTGATTCCTCCAGACAAGAACGACTAAAATCTTTCGGTGAAACACGCTGGTCGTCATGATCTGTTTTCCTTCTCGCTAATAGCGATTGCTCGTCGTGTCGGCCCAGGCCTACGTCCATATCTAAGCATATTTCCCTAACAAGTAAATAAGATAAAGTGATATACATGTTCCATCCGCGAGATTGTAAATTGCATCGATGGCTGCACCTTGGACATCAGTGTTGTCGAATAGAAGCAATTGACCGAGCGTTGACGAAAGCATCAGGATCAAGGATGGTTGTGATAATTCTTCATTGGATCGATATCTCACGAACGACTAGTGACGATTAGATACTACCTTTAGGTCTATCGTCTGCAAACAAGTGTAGACGCGAAATGCGTTTTACCAGTGTACAGATTCGAGTCGCAGCGACTAAAAGTGGTAGAAACTCTGTTCTGCCATGTAGCTCCACCTTTCCGCGTACGAGTAGCAATAATTGATTTACTTCCGATAGCTCGCGCAACGTCCATCTAGAACATAAGGCATAAAAATATTCATTCTTCCATGTCTACAAGGCGCGAATCATCCCGTACCCAAGTTCGTTTAAGTAGAGGATGTGCTTCACCAAAGCAAGATGCTGTTGATGACTATCTTTGGTCTTTGGATCGCTCACGACAGCAAAGAGGTTCTCGAACGCCTCTGCAGTCCGTGGGTAGTCCTCCTCTTGATTCATTTTCACCAATTGCCGTTATCTAAAAGAAAAGTATTTATAAAGGTTCATAATCGTTTTATCTAACTTATTTTTCCTAAGCAAACTACGTCGCCACTTCACTACACCGTGACGCTCGCGTACTACTATCTCGTAGCCGGACAAGAACGGTCGAAAAGGCTAATTAATAAAAAAAGAAGCGTCTGGAGCAAATCACGACGCGGTACTTGTGCAAGAGCTACCATCCGATCCGGCACGGCCACTCTCGTTGATGGACGGTAGCTTCTCGGGACTTGCTCGACGGACCAATTCAAATGCTCTCGTGCGCATCTGGTGGAAGAAGAGCTTCTTCACGAACGGGAACACATGGATGAGATCTGCTAACTGTTCCACACTGACCGTTCGCTCCGCTGACCACTCCTCGCTCTCCATCGATGTATCTGATGCCGTATCCGTCGGAGTCGATCGGCGTTCCAACTGTTCATCCCAGTGCTTGAAAAATGCTTCCGAGCACTCCTTCGGACACTGCAGTGTCTCAAACGCCATCTCAAAGTGCTTCTTCGTGAGTTTGTCCGAGTCCTTCGGCCCAAGCTTCTGCAGCGCATGGTAGAGGATCGGTGTAAATGCCATGTCACCAGTCATCATGGCACGGATACGGACGTGCATATCGTTCGCACTCACATATCCGTCCTTGTCGACATCTAAGAATCCAGCCCACTCATCCGGATCGACGTACGGGGAAACGTGGAGGCTGCGAGCAAACTGCTTGGCACATTTGATCGGCACAAAGTCTTTACCAACTGGAGACACTTGCCGCAGGATTGTCGCGAACGTGTCGACGCTCGTCATATTGTCAAACTCTTCCACTGTCGGTTCATTGAGAGCACATGAGACCAAGCATCCGACGCTGTCCGTCTTGCGCTGCGTGTTGAAACGGTGGAGACGCTTGCAAATGTCCGACGAGCCCTGGCACTCAGATCCGCAACGCTCGCGCGTGTCAAACTGCTTCATCCACGGATGCTTTAGGGCTTCTTCGATCGTAATGCGGTCCTTGGGGTTCACTTCAAGCATCTTACGGACGAGATCCTTGGCTTCCTCCGACACCTTGTTCCAGTGACGAGAGTGGAAACGGTACTGGCCTCTTGTGATTTTCGTTAAGATGTCGACTTCATTGTCACCGTAGAACGGAGGGTAACCGACGAGTAGAATGAATAGGATGACACCAGAGCTGAAGACGTCTGCGGCAGGCGAGTACGCACGGGACGTCACGACCTCTGGCGCGATGTAACCGACGGTTCCAGCGAGACTGGAAGTTTCATCGAGCGGGTTCTTCTTGTCTACCATGCGCGCGAGACCAAAGTCCGTCAACATAATTTTAGAGTCCTTGCTCTTGTCGGCCATGAGAATATTCTCGGGCTTAATGTCCAGATGCAAGATGTTGTGGTTGTGCAACGCACTCAGCGCCGAGAAGAGCTGACGCATGATGTTGGCGGCGTCACGTTCGCAGAACTTGCCACGCTCAACCACACGGTCGTACAGTTCGCCACCTTCGCATAGATCCAGTAGGATGTAGACTTGGTCGTTCTCTTCGTACACTTTGTGGATAAAGACAAGGTTCTCGTGACCGATTTCGTTCGTGACTTGACGCAGGATCTCGACTTCTTCCACAACTGCTTCTCGATTCCGGAACTTGGCAACGTCGACAGATTTGACAGCAAACGTCTTTCCAGTTCTCTTGTCCGTCATCTTCTTCACGACGCCGTTTCCTCCGGCGCCAAGAACAGGCCCAGACTCGTAGTGCTGTAGCCAGATGCGAATGTCAATACAGTTTGTTAAAGCTCGCATCCACTTGATTTTTGTGGGTGCATCATCTGTCCGTAATTCCCACGGGTCTTCATTCGGACCGGGCGTCAAGATGAACGTGGTGGCATCGACGTCTTCTAATGTGGCATCCTTGGTGATGCGCACCTTCTTACGTAGGTGACGTGGTTCCCGTCGATTCGAGAGTTTCGGGACGTCGGCAAAGTAGGATAGTTCTGCGCCACGCAATTCCAGCCAGCGCGCCTTCCATTTTTTCAACCATCGGAAGCCGCGCTTTTCAAGGACACCAGATAAGACTGGTGCTTTGATCCACAGGTTTTGGCCGCCAAAGCCTTCGGTGATCATGTGCTTGAGTGCTGGCGGTGCGGACGGCGGCCGGTCAGCATCATCGAGTTCGAAGCTGCTGTCGGACGTGGACGCGTGCGACTTGGGTCGCGACTTGTCGGATTTGCCGGACTTGCTGGACTTGGATCGAGCCTTTTCAGACTTGCGCTCTCGCCAGTCCCGCTCGCACGAAAGTCGCTGCTGAGTAAGGTTCTCCATGAATTTGCCCATGTAGGAGCTATCTCTCACTTGAGTAGGTGGGTGCAAATTGGCAACTGCCGAGTCACGGCGTTTTTGTATGGACCGAATGTTTGCGCGGTTTGACGCTATGATTGCGTTGCTTTACTAGGTGTAGGGATTTAGGCGCGGCCGGTTTATGTGTGTTCTTGCCACAATCGCAGGGCCTAGGGTTTATGCGTTTTGATGTTATCCAATGATTTAGCAGAGACAACCGGGCGTCGGTCGGAGAACCCATTGTAAATCAGTGGCTACTTGGACAAGCTTATTTTGGTGGTCAGGAACTCGACAGGAAAATTGTATGTTACGTGTATGCGATTTCGTCTGCATTGGAGCCACTCATCGCGTTCGAGAAACTTGCATGCGGTCCACGTACAAAGGCCAATCGATGAAGCTCGTGTAATCTTCAGCGCTAAAATAAACGTACGCGCAGCAATCCAAGAGCGGACACGTAAAGAAAAGGTCATCAAGATACACCTTCACTCGATTAGTTTATAAATCGACCTACATTTCCATCGTGTCGACGTCAAAGATACATTCGATGTAGATAAAGCTGTAATGGTCTTCCGACTGCGATAGGCACTCTACCACACTGCTCTGTCAGCGACATAAGAGCACAATATCCCATCATATATTGGCACGCCAATTTTTTCCGCCTACTATCTAATCGCGCTGCTCCTACAAGCCGAGACGAGTCGGTTTAATTTCAATCTCGTCCGCACTGTGGTAGAGCTAGAATACCGACCACTTCATTGCGTAATAGTCAGCACCCACGTCGGAAACAACTGAATTCATGCGCTTCTCAAACACCACGACCCTTCTTGTATATCCGGAACAGCGCGCCACGAGCCAATTGCAGCAGGGTGCCAACATCCTTTGTTGCGCAAATCATTTTCGTAGAGAGCAGGCGCCACATTCGTGCTTGACGACATGATTTACGCCGAGATCCGCACGTGCCTCGACGTAAGCAGCATCATCATTCTCTCCTACAACGTCGATTCCCTACTTCAACTTGGCCAAGTGTCTTCAACTTTTCTTCAGAGGCGCATCTTCTTCTAGGAAGTATCTCTACGACAATGACGAAGATATCAAGATATTCCAATCAAAACCGAAAGCTTCATCCAGTCAGAACCGCATGATGCGGTAACGTAAACTCGGACGAGGACGGACATTTGGCACGGCGCCTTTCCCGCAGTTTCGTTAAACGTATCCACGATGTCGCAAGGATCCACTTTGTAGCGTCATGAGATTGAGAAAAAAGATATTGGATACAAGTCGCTTCGTTTTGCATGTCGCTCGGCGCGAATCCTTCTTTCCATAATGCGGAGAGACTCGCTGCAGGCACGAAAGTCTCGCTTGCGTGGCATAGAAAGATTCAGTCATCAGCATGAATGAAGCATTGCAGCACGCATTCCATTTCATCTATAAGCACGCTAGATGAAGATACAAAAATATGACCAACACGACTACAAGCTAGATCTCCTTTATCGTAAGAACTGTAGATTGTCGGCCGGAGGTGACTACGAATCGTGCACTATCTAAACCATACTAAACGTGCGATATGTTTTCGTGTAGAGTTGGACATCGATCAAATAGTAGTATAGGGATATCTTCCGCCTATAAGTTCTTCCTACCACCCTCCACTACACCAAGAAAAATCCTTTTTAATCATCTCTCCAATATCCTCCTTTGCCTACCACAACTCGCAGTATCACACGACGAACTAGAGAAAAAGAATCTTTTATTTCTTCTTTTGCTTACTGAAGCTTTTGCTGAAGCTCCTCGACACGCAGGACGTTGCCAACCTTACCGATCGCAGCAACCGACGGCTTGCTCTTCACTGCCTCCTGCGCCAACTTCTGCACCTGTTCGGCCGTCACCTTAGCCAACTTGCTCTCCGGGGTGCCTTCCGGCGTCTTCTGGGTGAACGCCATGGCGCCGAGCTTGGCCATTCGGCCGTTCTTCGACGACACGAGAGCTTCCTCAGCGATGCCGGCAGCCTTCTGCGCACCCTCCAGCTCTTCCTTGGACGGAGCCTTGACGGCAGCGTTCTTGAGCTCTGAAACCATAGCGTCGACGAGAAGAGCAACCTGCTCGCTTCGGGCACTGCCCTGGACACCGACGAGTCCAGCGTCTTCGTAGTTCACGAGGAATCCGCTAGCCTTCTTGCCAAAGCCGTTGGCACGGAGACGAGCAGACAAGAGCTGCGACAGGACTTCCGCCTCAGCCGTGTTGCCACCGACCGGGAGGGAGATCGCGACGTTCGTGAAAGGAGCGTGAGGAGCCTTGACGCGGGTCTCACCACCAACGTACGCGGCCTTCTGGAAACCAGCACGCTGGCCCTGCGGGATGTCGGCAAAGAGCGATGACACGTCCGTAAGCGTTTCGTGGGAAACACCTGAGGCAACCAACGCAGCGTTACCAGTGGTCAAGTACTTTGTGTAAAAGTTACGCAGGTCCTCGCTGCCGATGAACGGTAGGGACTGCGCGTCAAAGAGCGGTCGGCCGAGCGTACGGTCGTCGTAGAAGGCAGCCGAGTGCAAGGCTTCCATCAAGTTACGGGAAGCGTCCTTGGTGTACTCATCGATTTCGTGCGCAATCTGCTGCTTCTGGAGAGCCAAGTCGTAGTAGGCAAAGCGAGGCTCGAGGACGGTCTCAGCCAAGAGGTTGGCAGCCTCCTCGAGGTTTTCCGGGAGGACGCTGATGCCGAATCGGACAAAGCCACGGCCGGCATACGCGTGCAATTGGCCGCCGAGCGCTTCGACGTCACGGAACATGCGCAAGTCGGTTCGCTGCATGGTGGCACGGAAAGCCATCTTGGCTAGAAGCTGAGACATACCAGCGATTTCATCCGTTTCGACACGGGTGCCGGCAGCAATTTCCATGCCGAGCGTCGCGATCTGCGGGAAACGCGAGTCCGAAGCGAGCGCCAGGCCGGACGGCGACTTGGACGCCGTGAGCTTCGGGGCCGGCGCAGGCGTCGGCTCCGACTTTGGGGCCGAAGGGAAGTCCTCCGCGACGGACACCTGTGGCATGGCGCTTGCGCGCGTAAAGATAGAGCGCACTGGGGCGCGGAACGAGGCCTTGGACAACATGGCTAGGAGATCACCACCAGAATGAAGGAGAGCCGCTGGTTTGGAGTATGGCAGGTTACGAACTTGGTGACAAAATTTTATCCAATCGTAGAGACAGAAGGATGATTTTCTACGAATTAAACGTACGGTTTGAAACCGAGATGAAAAGTATCTGTTGGCCGAGGTGGTCGACTGAATTGGCTGCATAACAAGCTTACACAAGTGATATCGCTTTTATGAGATGCGTCAAAGTAGGAAAATATGCGGGAGGACGAGTACGATGAAGCGGAGGAACCAATGGAGCACGCAGATATTCCGTCAACGTTCCGAGAGCTACGCGCGTGCATGACGTGCTCGCTGATCAAGACGTTCACGCAGTTCTACGACACAGGATGTGACAACTGCACGTTCCTTCAAATGGCGGACAATCGCCAGCGCGTTGCCGAGTGCACGTCGGCGTATTTCGAAGGGTACGTGACGACATAAACTCGAGCGTTTATTTTCTTACAGCTATGCCTAGTATGGTAGCGATGATGCAACCTCGTGAAAGCTGGGTGGCGAAATGGCAGCGTCTAGGTACTTGAATTGTCTTCATGAACTCGACTCGCGTATTGATCCTATCTATAGTACGCATGATCCCTGGCGTCTATGCGGTGACCGTGTCGGGTGAGCTGCCTGAGCCGATCAAACGCTTTTTGGAGGATAGAAATATCACATACCGTGTGCAAAATTAAACACGATCCATTTCACCTCTACGTACGAAATGCATTCGTCTTACTTTCGTGTTGGCACGCTACTGCGATTGTATCCGAAGGATAAGCGGCGACCATGAGTCAACTCCTCTCGACTCTTCGGTGGCCGCAACGAAGACACACGTGGAGGTGGCAGTCGACTACCGCTTGAAGGCTTGCTAGCAGGGATATTCGATCGAGACGACGCAAAGCTCGCGCGCATGTCACTCAAATTCTGTCGACTTCGAGGCGGCTGCATCCGTGTGATACTCTTCGGCGGTGCATCGATCGACTCAATGGACGCGTCCAAATCCATGACTGGTAATAAACTATCCTCACTCCTCGTGTCATCGTCCGAGACGTCTGGCATAGACACAATGTCCTCGTCCTCAATCGCATCCGAGTCCGAATCCGACGTCATCCCATTCTGACTGACGTAGACAGGGCTCTTGGTGGCAAGAGGTATCGTCTCCGGCACTTCCTCCTCTTGTACCGTCGCGTAAGCTTCCTCCACTGTCGTCAACGTCGGCGTCTCCGTCGCACTGGATGGTATTTCCATCGGTTCTGTCGTCTCTTCTTTCGAGGTAGATCGAAGAGGATACTGGTAACCTCGTACCAGTGTATACATGTCCGGATCGTCCTGTGCGAACAAGTATTCCAGTAGATCCGTCGGACTCGCGTCCGTCACCATGAGCTCGTATGTCTTCTCCAACGTCCGGTCCAAGAAGACAGGCATTCGTGGCAACGTATTCGACACATCGTCCACCGTTTCTAGTAAATAGTCCAGAAGAGCTTCTTCCTCTCGTACGACGAGCTCTACCACTGTATCTCTAGCTGCTATACTTGACAAGTACGCATCCATCCCGTCTTCACACAGCACCTCTAGCTGTTTCTTCTGGACTAAAGGCGTCTCTTCAATGGATACAGGTGGTTGCATTGATGCATACGTCGGACTAGATTGGTTGTCAACTAGCACTCTTTCGGCGTCTTCTGCCACCTCTTCAAAGCTCCTGTTCATAGGTGCAATCGGACGCTCTTCGGCAGGTGAGGTTGAATGTTGTTCCGCTACCTCTTCAAAGCTTTGGTTCATCGGCGTGATCGGACGTTCTTCTGCAGATGTGAACGAATGCTGCTCTGCAATCTCCTCAAAGCTTTGGTTCAAAGGCTGGATAGGCCGTTCTTCACGAGGTGCGAATGGATTCGGACGATCGTTTGGAGCGAAAGGGTTTAAATGAACGCGAGGTTCAAAGTCCGACGGGTTGAACGAGGTAGCCGGGTCAGAGTCTGTTTTGTCCGCTTCATCCAGTGCGTCTTCCTCTGAGAGTGGAGATGACTCGATGTTGTTAATGACTTCCTTCTCGGCACTAGGAGGCAGCACAATGTCGTCTATAGCATCTTCTTCTCCAGCTGATGACAAGACGACTGTGTCGACAACGTCTTCCTCTGAAATGGATGACGTCTCGATGGTGTCGATAGCATCTTCCGTTACAGTTGGAGACGGTACGACTTCATTAATAGTATCTTCCTCAGCAACTGAGGGAGTCACCGTAGTGCCTACAGGGTCTTCATCTACGACGGGAGAAGTGACAACGTTATCAATTGTATCCTTCTTTGCAATTTCAGGCGTCTTGCCCGTGTCGATACCATCTTCTGGAGTTCTGGACGTCACGACATCGTCGACACCATCTTCCTCTACGGTTGGAGGCGGCTCAATTACGTCTATAGCATCTTTCTCTTCAACTGAAGACCTCACAGCGTTTTCAACAGCATCAGTTTCTGGGGTTTGAGACGGCACATCGACGTCAATGGCATTTTCGTCGGCAGGAGAAGTCATGATGTCGTCAACAACATCTTCCTGTACAACTGGAGATGCCATGGGGTTCTCGACGGCATCCTTTTCCGAAGTTAAAAATGCTTTCTGATTATCAATGACACCATTTTCGGCAACGGAGGGCGTCACAACGTTGTCTACAGCATAATCCTTTTCGGGACTTGCGACGGCGTCCACTATTTCTTCTTCTTCGACTGCTGAAATCTCTTCCTGCTCTTTTAAGAGATCCTTTGCATCTTCTTCCACCGCTTCACTATCCTCCAAGCCATTCTCATCTGGAGGTAAATCATCCACATCACTCTTTCGTCCTACGTTGTCCGCTGTCTCTGCAGCGTCCTTCTCTATTGCCTCAATTTCCTCTGACCCGTTTTCATCCACAGGTGGATCATTCTCGTCAGTATTAGGAGCCACTGCATCCGTGGTCTCCGCCACTCCTACCTCCTCGTCATCCCCAACTTCCTCAGATTCTTTCTCGTTGACTAGTGCACCACTCTTGCCACTGTTTAGAGCCACTCCGTCCGTCTCTTCCGTAGTCTTGAACTCTTCTTTTATCTCCATTTCCATTCCACCATTCATTTCATTTTCTGTGCCCATTGCTTGCTCACTCTCTTCGTCCTTTATACTCTGTCTGCCGTTGATCGGAGGAGCACACTTGTCTGAAATATGCTCTTCCTTAGGCACGACAAGAGTCCAGGCTGATGTAATACGCCGTATCCAAGCTTCCTGGTCATTTGTCAAGGACGTCGGTATGACTTGCAACCATTCCCCACTAGTCGCAGAGGCTTCGAGTACACCGTCTGCGTCGAGTAATGCGACAGTGTCTGCGTTTGGAGATGGAAACGATCGAATAGCAATTCGGGCTTCCGTTGGAAGACTTGGATTGAACACATAAAAGCTGTGGTCAAGCGTACACTTTGGTAGATGGGATAGCTTTTGTGCCACGATCTGTACGTCGCTCTGCCGTACCCATACATCATCCAACTCTTCATGAGGCACCTTGATAAAGTCCGACGTACGATCCAGCATACCATACGAAAGCGACGTATCTGCTTTTAGTGTACCAACGGGCTCGAGTTGACTATCTGGTTGCGAGTAGACAGATACTTGGTCCTTGATAAGGCAGCATCCGTCGAAGCCTGTATGCAAGAGTTAGATCGCGTACTGTAGTGCTCGAATAATAACCGATCGCACCTGCTTGTTCCCATGGAGATAATAGATGCATGCCATCGGGAGTTGTCTCCATCACATACCCATCTTGAAGTGTATTATCCGAAAGGCTCAATTGCACCTGAAGCCACTGTGGTGTGTCGACTTGCTCTGTTTCAACTACATCCACGACTGCAATTGCACGTCCTTGTATGAATTGAGCTACGACTTCCGCGTCCGCTTCCGGTTTAGCTCGAATACGCAGTTGGGCACCGGGAGGTAGCGCGGGCGAGACACAGTACCAACGCATGTCGTCACCGTCACTCCCACGTTGGCTGAAAAGAATCGTATTGACCTCTTGAACGAGATAGATTGTTTCGAAACCGGATCCGGATAGCCCATCTCCATATGCTGCAGGGCACATCGGAAACTGTCATCCATAATAGAATGTATTTCGAAGAGAAGGCGCATATGAAGGAGTTTCTCTGCCGAAAAGTCACATGTCCGACCATACTCGGAACGACACGGAATCGGCACCTGGATACGAACCTCTTCCACTTTGTCTGGACACTAGAGTTTTCCTTCCCTCAGCCCTGAGCTCATTTGTAAATTTCCATTCCGACACCTTGCATACCTCCAAGCGTGTACTCGACGATGGACTTGAAGCGCGTCAAGGAACGCTATATGGTCTCCAAAGTCGGCAGCTTTGTCGTGAAAGAGCGCGTGCTGTGTTTTGGAGAGTATGCTTTTTGCACCTACGACCGGGACAGCCAGCAGATTACCAATACCTGGCCGTATGAAGACGTCCAGAGTGCAAGTCTCATGGACGGCGAAACGGTACGATTCCTTATCCATAGTCTCTACCATGACTACATTTTACCTACGAAGACATGCTAACAATCTTATTCCATTGCTCTTGCCATTTACTAGGATTTTATCGTTCATACGCCCCGACATCGTATCAAGAAGACCGTCTATCGATGCCATTATCGCATGGATATCGTCGTCACTCTACTACGCATGCGTGCTCTGCACAATGCCAAAGCATCTCGTCGTCCGCTGCCACAAGAGTTAGAAACCATCTCGTTTCCAGCGTCGAAACATCATGCCAAGGACGTTCTGTCTGAATGTACCATCCAAGTGCGTCCCGACGGCATCGCCCAACTGGATGTCGACGGCGACGTCATGTCCCACATCTCGTACACGAGTCTCGTATCGATCGATCTCATCTCGGACGACTCTTCTGCTGTCGTCTTGAACCATGCAACCAACTCCAGTCTCTTCCTATTAGATCGTCGATCTGACCTCGTGTCGGCCATCCACCGCGTCATGAAGCTCTACGGAATGAAGATGAACGAGTACCGGAAGAAGACATTGGAAGCAGCTGAGAAAGATGACGTGACCTCACGTGAACACCTTTCATGTCAGTACCATGTTCTCAAGGCCTCTTCGTCCGCAAACGCTCCTTCTTCCTCACGTATTCTCACCTTGACAGAGCAATTCATCATCGAGTTGCTAGATGACCAGAAGACCATTGTCTCCAGTCGTCCGCTCACGCGTCTCTATGAACTCATCTTGTACCAAGAATCATCTCACGCCTTTGAACTCGTCTTCTCCGACGGCATCTCCCGTCTCTACTTTTGTGAACATCGAGAGAAGATCGTCGCAGAGCTCCTGTCCTCATGTCGTGCACGGGGCAATGCCCAAGTAACACTCACGACGTCCCGCACAGCTAACTGGATGCGCGTAGTGCCTCGTCGGACGTTGCAGGCAGAAGCTGCCAAGATGAATCATCAAAGCAAAGACCTTAGTGCCACTGACAAGGAGCTACGAGTGGTACAAGGGAGTATACTACAGCAACTGGCCACGCACGGGTACACCAAGACGGCACGTGTGCAGCGCCAGTTACCCAGAGGCTTGGACGAGACGATGCATGCACTAGCGCTGGAGCTGAATGTGAACTCGGCAACCACTGGCGTGTATACCTTAAACGGGAAACCATTTGAAAAGGCTGTGTTTGTGGTAGCGAGAGAGATCCATGACGTTGTCGGGAGACATGGCGCCGATCACGAGTTCGTCGCGACGTACGTGGAGACGCTGGCGAGACTCGTGGCGGCACCAACAGCGTTGAAAGAGTTTATGAGTATCCTAGTGGAGCGCGGAGATGACTACTTGACGACCATTGCCAACATCTTTGCCAGTCATTCTTCTGTCTGCGTCTACTGGATGACCACTGTCATCGAACGTCTAATGGCATCTCCGATGCACGAGCTCGACTGTCGGAAAACGTTGTTGGGGAACAAGGTCATCGTACCAACACTATTGACCTTACTCGACGATGAGAACCCAGCCGCAAAGGATTTGCAGACGATGCAGGTGTGTCGACTACTGCTGCTGTTGCTGAAGACAGGTCAAGGCAAACAGCAGAAGCTAACGAACAGTCTTGTAGAGCAACTTGCATCGAGACACCGAGCTATCCAACGAGTCCTTTTCTCGTTCCCGTCGCTTGCATCTGTCGAAGCTTGTGTGGGTATTCTGACACATCTACCAGGAGCATCCGGGGCGAACATGGAAAGCGTGATTGCATCTCGCAGTCAGCAAGTGCCAAAGCAAACGTTCAGTTTCGGAGAAAACGTGAATTACGGAGCGGGGAGTCATCGAGGTAATGGACAGGCACCTATTAGTGGGAAGCCCATGTCTGGAAGACACAACGTCCTCTCTTCTCGTGGCAAACGGAACAGCTTTACTTTAAGTCGAGGTAATAGCTACTCTTCCATGTCATCAGCAAGCAGTTGGGGCACAGGCGTGACTGTGCAGAATCCCGAAGTGCTTTTGCAACAGTACATGGCGTTCTTAAATGCCAAGTGTGGAGCTCTGCAACAGCCTCTGACAGCGTATGATGACGCAGTGTACTTGCGCCTACGCTATCGTTGCAAGAACATCTTTCTTCAGGAACTCTTGAGTCATGTCGTGGGTAACTTTGACGAGTTCCGCCGACTTTTTGGTGTCGAGTGTCATCAGTTCTCTGGGTTCCTTGGCTCATCGGATGGGCAGCGAGAGAAGAGCGAATTGTTCTTGACACCCAGAGCGTTGATCTGCGTTCGAGTGATCAATAGACACACGCATGAATTCGAGTACCGGAACATTGTTAAAATCACACAAGCCACGCAGTTTCCAGATGCACTCATGCTCACGTTAGCAGATAATAAGATCCGGTACGTGTATTCGGACCAGACTCGGATGTTGCTACAAAAGGTACAAGAGCTCTCTGGTGTTGTCGGCCAGCAGATTATGGTTGAAACAGTGGATGAACTGCCTCCACAACCACCCAAAACTGCGAATCCAAATGAACTCGATGATTCGTTCTTCGATGCCGGCAGTGGTTTTATGGAAGTTCAGAAGCGGACGGGACGACACGGATTCGCTCGTTTCCGACGTAAAAAGGTTCGATTCTGGTACGGTCACTTGGAAGAATGGAGCGGACTGCATGACGTGAAGCGAGTGGACGTGAAGAAAGTGCGGCGTGTGATTGCTCCGAAGCAGTCACCACAAGATGCAGGAGATCCTGTTGTGTCGGTGGAAATGAGCGATCTTACGAGAGTCGTGTATGCTCCTGACGATATGCAAGACTTTTTAGGTGCCATCTACGATGCTTGTCTTGAAGCAAAGAATCTGGATGTGACGTTTACACACGAGTTTCCGACGACGAACGCTCGTCTAACGTGTCGATCGCTCTTGCAAGAAAGCATGGAAAAGTATTATTACTTGCAAGATGACGGCTTCTTCGTCGCAGCCTTTTCCGAATTGACACACGAGTTGGAAAAGAGTGAAGACCAGTCGTTGTTGGCGCTTGAAAACATGAGTATGAACGTGCGGAGAGGAGACTTTACCAAGACCAAAGACACGAGCACTGCCATTGCAAAGTTCTCGTTTGCACCGATGATGAATACAGTCAAGAATCTTCTCGAGCATGCGTGTAAGCCTCCAGTGCGTACATCTGATCTAGCAGTGGCGTTAGACGCCTTTTGTCGAGTGAATGATGGATGCTACATGCTCTCGAGAGACGGAGGCGACGGCATCGTCCCACACTTGACCCACGTGTTGGTGAGTGGAGAGACGTTGGCTTGTGTGTGGGCAGTCGAAGCGCTGCATTCACTCACGGTCGACGCATCCAAGACGACTGCAAACCGTGCACAAGAGAAACGAGTCCGACTTCAGGTCTTTGAGCACAAGAAACTGACGCAGTTGCTGGTGGATCTCTTGGATCCACTTAAGCCTTCCGTCTCTCTTGCTGTCCTTCAGCTCTTCTTAGATATCCTCGTCCAGTCACGGCAGAGTACAGACAATAACCAGTACGAAGTCATGATTCGAGCACTAGCGAACAAGTACAACGTCTTGCTTCAACTTGCAAGAGCAAAGGGTCCAAGTATCGGTATGGCCGTCGCAGCAACTTGTATTCTCAAAGTAATCGTCGAGAATGCCGATGCGAAAGCTAGGATGAAGGTATGTGATGCAGCAATGGAAGCTGGCGTCACGCTCACCGACCTCTATCGATCGTTCTTCCATCCCATGAGCTTAGGCAAGGAGACGTACCAGTATCTAGGTGCGATCTGGATGACGCATCACAAGCCTTCGTATGAGCTTTTGAAAAGAGTCGTACCCGCCGGTTTTCTCCGTGTGCTTGCCAATCCACAAGCTCGAAAGAAGGCGCTAAAAGAGCTACAGCAAGGCGGTAAGGCTGGTGGGAAAGACGGATCGCCAGATGCTTGGTTCGTCCAGCGGATGAAGGCTCAGATGACTGCTTTATTCCCAGAGACAGGTCCAGGAGCTGCATCCAAGATGCATGAAAACACACGTATGAACTACCCAGGCGAGACGCCAGGTGACCTCGCATTGCTAGCATCCTTGGTACATCGTGATTTCCAGCTTCCAGATGTGATCTGGAACGACGAGACTCGAAATGAACTGCGCCTGGGACTGAAAGAGAGTCTCGACAGCTTGGACGCGAGGAAGCAGGCGCTCGAGTCTCTAGATGCAGACATGGCGCTGACGACGAGTCGTGTGTCGTGGAACCACCAGCAGTTTCAAGTTGTGTACATGAGTCTCTCGACAGAGCCTCGTGTGGGTAACTTTTACTTGCGTGTGCTCATGGAGAAGATCAAGGACGGGTCTCTCAAGTTGGATGAAGTGACGCAGTCTATCGATAAAAAGACAAGTAAGAAGCTAAAGCATAGCGTATCGGAAGACGTCTACTTTGCCAGTATGGAGATTGCAAAGGCACCTGCCACCTTTTTCCACGACGTCTATCAGACGTGGCTGGAGAACCTGCACCTCACGTCGATTCTGTACTATGGATCGTCCGGTACGAGTGACGGTCGACGAGATGAATCACACTACCTGTCGAACCGACCGATGGCAGATGAGCACTGCTACTGGATGCTCAAAATACTGATTGAACTCGCACGAGTGTTTCCTGAAGCTCGGAAAGCGAGTGCCAATCGAGCGAGATTCCTACTTCAGCTCCTGAAACACTCGTACTTGGCAGGTGAAGTGGAGGACCTTGTCCAGTTGATCTCGTTCCTTACGGAAAACTTTGAGTCTGCCACGCACTTCAGCTCCCGCAGTCACGTGCGCATGTTCCTCTTCCTTGCGTCTCTCGCCCACTGTCGTCGCGTTTTCGCTCCGTCCCAAGCGATTAACCCAGTCTCGACGGATAACGACAGTATCCCGCTCATGGACTTTAAACGCTCTTCATCTCGAGACAGTCTGCCCAAGTCGAATACACTACGAGGCACGTATCTTCGTAATATGGAGACTGCCCGCTTCAACCTCCAGTGGCGAGTGAAGCACGTGTTTGGCAAAGATGATTTTGTCATCGGCGGGCCGTTTACCGTCCCGGACTTGAGAGCATACTTGGATAATGACGCGTCTAGTGGAAGGCAGAACAGTCTTGACGTCAGTGTCTGCTGTTGCTCTCATCACGAGACGATGGACGCCGATAATCACAACTGGCAGCCTCTGTTTGACGTACCAGAGCTCCGGTGGATGGAACTCCCGGATGAACCTGTCGACCCATACGCCACGTCCGTCCATGCTCTACAAGTGGTGCAGCATTTGCTCACGACAGAGAGCAAAAAGGAGACGCACAAGTATGTTGACCTGTGGCCGCCGTCACTAGCAGACAGTGTCCTATCGGAATCCCCATGTCTGCCGATGCTGACGCAGCTCCTTCTTGTGGACGACCGGAAGACACGCGGTCTGGTATGCATGATTCTCCGATCTTTACGTGTAGATGTGCAGCAGACGTTGTATCAGTACGGAACTTTTTTCTTCCTCTTCGCGTCCCCAGTCAGTAAGACGGACACGAAGAGCTTTGTGGAGGAAGCGATACTACTGCGGCAAATCCATCGGAACCAAACGACACGAGAACGTCGCGCAGGACAGAGCTACGTGCTTGACTTGCTACCGGAGAGTCTTGTCGGACTGTTGGATACAGACACACCCGAACACTTTGCCGATGTGTACACTGGTCGCAAGACGGATAAGCGTGTTCTCTGGTCGAGCCACATGCGCTCTCACTTACAGGAGATGCTAGCAGAGCACCTTGATAGCTTCACGGAAGAGCTGAGTCGCGACGTGACTGCCGTGTATCAATACGTTCCCATGCCAAGCGTCGTGTATGCAGAACTATCGACAGACGTCTATTGCAGCGGGTACTACATATCCAACTTGGTGGAGAATGAGGAAGAGCTGGACGCAGTGGAAGAACCGCTCTTGCTTTTACGAAGTGTCGAGGAGAAATGGAGGTACCTCGTGCGACGTCAAGTGCAAGGAGAAGACATTCCGGACAATGCGTCGGCTTACAAAGTCTTCGGGTGGAACGATGGCGTCGCGTATACGCTGCAGGATCTGCGAGATCGATACCGTGCTTTGTGCCAACAAGGCGTCGAAGTCACTACTGTCCGAAGTGCCTTTGACGCACTGAGTCAGCAACTGGAGCGTATGGATGAGAAGGATCAGGGAAAGACGTCGAACGACGTCGTGGACACGATCCTCCGTGCTATGTTCCAGCTCTTGTCCAAGTTCCGTCTCGAGCTTTCGTCCTTTGAAAGCACGACGCTCGACCTCTTGTTACAACTCGTCGTTTCAACGGAAAGCTTTGAGGGGGACACCAAGTCCTTCCGACCTCTGGCGCTTCAGATTCTGCACCAAATGATCGTCGTCGCACCAACAAATATCGAGCTGTTGCTTGATACGACCAATGCTTGGGATACGTTGATAGATATGGTCGATATCTCCATGCGTCACGCGACGTCGAAGGACAAGCAGACTACGTTGGCTATACTCGAGCAGATCTGTTCGTCTGATAGCGGACTAAGGTCTCTCTCTGGAGAACAGTCGCAGGCAGTGAGTACGGCACCTCCCCTGTCGAGTCGATATGGGACGGAAGACTCCATGATGCTCTTCTCCGAGAACGACCTCATGCCATCCTCTCAAACTTTCTTGGGCGGCCCTCTACCGTCCTACGCAATGCGCATACTAGAACAACTAGATACGTTGCTACTGTCGACCGAGAGAGTGCAGTCTTCTTCCATCCAGAAACATTTATACGACATTGCTGCATCGCTTTGTGCTCTACCGACGCTGCAGAATGAACTCGTTGGTAGCACACGCCTGTTCTGGAAAGCGTTGAATCTCATCTTGACTTCTGCAGAAGACGAGGGTGTTACAAATGACGAGGATAAGCATCTTATTGAAAGCGCATTTGCGTGTCTACGAGCCATGTCACTGGGTAAAGACGGCAAGAGTCGATCGCCTGCACTTGATGCACTTGCGAACTTACTACCTGTTGCGTTCCTCGACTGTCTTGACAGAGAAAAGGGACATGACTTTATCACGATCTTGACGTCTGAGATTCGAGAACCGACGTGCATTTGGAATGAAAGCACGAGAGAAGAGCTGCAGATGCTTGCGCAAGAGCATTGCGACTTGCAAGTTGCTGGACTCGAGTTCATTGAAAGTGCTGCGAGTTACATGTATGGCAGTCTGGAAACAGAACCTTTTGTCGGTGGCGTATACCTCTTTGTTCTGCTTGAAAAGGCGGACAAGCAAGAGGTCATATCGCCTGATACATTGTACCCTTCGACTGCGATTGAGTTTGTCGAAGCCCTCTTCATGTTCCTCAATGAGAACCGAGATCCTGGACTTGCCATCTACAGCGACACACTTCCTGCTCTAGAATGTCTGAGTCTCATTGCCGACTTGCCGTCCTTCCGACCAGCCTTTGTAGATGCTTTAGAACAGCATGTAGACGACTTGGATCCTGTAATGGCATCCATCTCTGTGTCGACACTAGGTCGATACCTCCTTCCATTCGATAAGGATCAGGAGAAAGATGGCGGACAGGTCATGTCCATCTCTTCCAAACGCTCTCTCTCGGCGTATGGGTTCAAGACCCAGCAAGAACAAGTGAATTCAGACGGCATGTCGTCCGAGATGGAGCGCGCGTTTGGTGATCGAGAGTACCTCGGTCGTCAAGAACTCGCTCTGTTGATTCTGAACAAAATCTGCGGCTTTGAAGAAAATCTCGAACGCATGCTGTCGCCCTTCTGTCAATACACATGGAGCTTGCAGGTCATCACGGACCACTTGGACTACGAGCAAGCATACTACGCGCTCGCGTGCTTGGCTGAAATCTGTGATACTTGTCTCGTGGTCGCGCAGTACGTCCAGAGCAGTGGCTTATGGGTAGAGATCCTCGGTACAGCCATCCAAAGCCGCCAGTATGTGCTGCATGAACACTATTTGCGTGCAGAAGCTTTGCGTGAACCAGCGTTTGAAGTGTTGTACGCTCTCCTTGTCAAGGACTTTGCCTTGCGAGAGAAAATGTACAGCGGACTGTGCCGCTTCTTACCGTACCCGATCGTGTATCAAGTGCACTTGGACCCGATGCTCGCGCCCAAGTTCTTTGACGACAATCATGACAAGAGTGACTTAATCTGGAACTCCCACTGGCGAACGACCGTGCGGAAGAAGGTGGATGAGATCATCTGTCGCAATCGACTCGAGCGATCGAGTGCCAAGCGTGATAGCGTCGAGCTGAATGACGAAACGGATTACGTTCGATACCCAGATAACTTTGTTGCCGGGCTGTACCTCGACCGGTTCTTATCTCGTCCGGATCCGGAGAAACTGACGAACGCAGCTTACAACTTGGAACTCCTCTTCCAACTCTGGTCGGAACGCTTGCAGGAGCTCATGGGCTTTGACTTGACTCAACCGCCACCACATCTCAAGGAAGCAGCAGATGAAGTCGAGAAGCTAACAACAGCAACAACGTACATCCTACGTGCAGACGTGCCGATCGAAGAGAGTATAGGTAGCAGTGGCATGCCTGCACAGATTGTGACGCTGATACGGCAGTGCAATAAGCAGCTCGTCACGAGCTTTCCGTACAGATGTGTCCTTCGTCTCGCGAGACGTCTCGTGCAGTTTAGTGAGATTACGTCGAAAGACTGTCTCGAGCTGCTCTTCTGCCGCATGACGATGCAGCACTCGGACATTCCTGCGTTATTAAAGCTAGTACGACGTATCCTCGAAACACGAAGTGCTGCAAAGGAAGAAGAGAAGCAAAAGAATGACTATATGCTACAGGACGTAAAGTACTACAAGGATGTGGTCAAGTTCCTCGAAGGTATGTCGGAGAATAAGGGCAAGATGGAGAACACGACGTGGTCGAATGTTAATCGGGTGCTACGTATCATCAAGTCGGAGAAGACGACGACGACAAAGGAGAACTCGGGGATCTTGGCTAGAAGCTTTATGGACAGAGCGAGTGCGAGGTGGCACAACTTTACACTCGCAGAAACAGTCAAAGCTCCTGCAGAAGACACGACCGAGGAAAGTAAGCTCGAGGAAGAAGACATTGTACCGGAGACGTTGCAATCGCCAGATGACTACCCACTGGATGCACCTCCAAGCATCCGAGATAGTGGACGCAGCTTTGATGTGGACAATGAACGGAACATGTCGCTCCATGACAGCGAATATGACATTGATAGCGAGCGGGACGATGTGAATGTGTTTGAATCGGTTGGCGCTCCACCGAAGAGTATCAAGTTCGAAGACGGTGAGCTAGAGGTGGAGGAAGTGACTGCTCCGCCCAAGAGCTTCCGATACGAGGGCTCTCCGATTAACGAGGAAGAGGAGGAAGAAAAGTCCGAAGTGGCACTGCCTCCATCTGTGCGCATGCCAGTCGTCCACGCGCCTCCAAAGTCACTTCGGCATTCGACTATCCGAGCTCAGTTCGAACCGATGGATACGCAATACCATTCGAAGAAAGCAAAGGAGTATAAGAAGGAAGAAAAGGAGCAACAGCGCAAGTCTGCGCCTCGACGCAATAGCGTAGAAGGTAGCGAACGATACGATAGCGTCGGAGCTCTCTCGAGTGTGCCCACGAGTGGCTACCTGACGAGTCGAGACACAGGTTTCAGCAGTCAAATGTTCGATGACACCAGAGGTTCCGACATGACGTCTGTGTACAGCGGTATGAGCGGCGTGAGTGGCACCAGCTCTCGCAGGCTATCGCTCATCGCAGGATCGTGGAAGCCACCGAGTACAGTCGCATCAGGTAGTAGTGCCGCACTTACCTCTCTGACGATATCTCGCCGAGGTCGACGTGCCGCAGCGGTGTATAGTCGTCGCAAGTCCAAGGCGCCCAAGAGATGGTTTGGATAAAAAATAATTTCCACGTATCATTCTGACCTTCAAGTCATGTTCATTTCGAAAAGTTAAAAGCAAAGCTTACGTTGGTGGCGTGAGACTAGTTGCGTTCTGTCGCCATCACTTGCTTCCACTGCTCCACCACTTGCTTGACCTCATCCTCCTCCATCGTCATATCTCCACGCTCACGTCCGCACATCTTGACTTCATCGCACACTTGCGCCACACTCTCTCCATTCTTCACCTTATTCACTATCGAGTCAAAGGACGCCGAGAGGAGATCGCAGTGAGCTGCTGGCGGAAGCACCGTGCACAGCGTCTCGAGCGCCTGCTTGGACACACGCAGCGCTTCTTGGTTGTCCTTGGTGTGCTTGACGATCTCGCCAGTGTACTCACACAGCATGCAGCTCATCGCTCCTTCATCTTGCGTATCTTGGCAGTACGACAAGTCCTCACAAATCTCTTCGACGGACTTATCTTGCTCAATCGAGCGGAGAATATCGTCGTGGTAGTTCAGCACAAGCGTGCACTCGGGCGTGTCTGGCACCAACCGACAAACGTTGTTCATCATATCCTTGAACGCACGGATTGAGTCGTCTCCAGCAGACAAAGACGCCAGCAAGAGCGAGTTGCTCTTGCACACGGCGCACTCGTCCTTGTAGTTCGTCTTGGCGTCGAGAATCGCTAAGTCCATGACCTTGGCTCCGACGTTCTCACTACGACCGCAGTACTGAAGCTTAACGCAAACGTCGTGTGGTCCTTCTCCCTTTTGCAGAAGCGTCACCGCCTCGTCGAACATCCTCAAGTCGTCGTGGCACTCGTCATCCGCCGGAAGCATGTCACAGACCACGCCAGCAGCCTGTCGCACCTGGTTCACTTGGTCTGGACGCATGTGAAGCGCCACTTCCAACACCGTCAGCACACCACTGCAGTAGGCGCACTTGGAGTGGTCCGTCGGACTCGGTGCAGGTGCCTCCACACCTTCTGTGTGAAGCGACATGAGGTCCTCGTACATGGTCGATGCAGGGCAGAACTTCATGTCCTTACAGATCTCTTTCGGGTCTTCTCCTCTCTTCAGCGAGTCAATCTCCTGGTCCAACATCTTGACGATCGGATGACACTTGCTGTCTGGAGGCAAAAAGTCACACACGAGATCCGCGACTTGACGAAGCTGCGCGATCTGGTCCGGATCCTGTGCCAACGCGATCTTGAAGATGGTGCCCATTTGCGTGCAAAGGAAGCACGAATCAATGTTCACTGTCTGCATGAGCTCTTCCATGGCTACACCGAGAGTTTCGCCGAGCATGAGCGATTGCAACGACTGGCTTTTGCAGTAGTGGAGCTGAGTGGTGCAGATCTGACGCGGCGTCTGCTTCTGCTGCAGCGCATCCATGACAGAATCGAGCTGCTTCAGGTACGTGTGGCACTGGTCTTCCGAGCCGAGCATTGTGCAGACCATGTCGAGGACACCTCGGAGCTGCTGCACATATTCTGGTTTCTCTTGCATCGCGATCTCCACCAGCGTCACGACAAAGTCACAGTAGTAGCACTCCGTCGCATCTCCCGCCACGGCTTTCTCGTTCTCGACTGCCAACACGAGTTCCGAGATCGCAGACGATAACGAGGCAGGGTCGTCCACACTCACTGGTAGACTAAGCGCATCCTTCGGGCAGCTTGAAATCTCTCTGCAAGCGTCTGTGTACTCTTTTCCTTCACGAAGCAGCTTGACGATCTTGTCAAAGTGACTTTCAACGTTTTCACACGAAAACTTGTGCGGCATCATTTGGCAGCTCATCTGGAGCACCATTTCCAATGCAGGAAGCTGGTTCGGCATGTGGCGGTCGAAGAAGTGGATGATGAAGGCGACATACGTGCAGAAGAAGCACGGCGCATTTCCTGGTTCCACTTCCGTCGTCGGAGTTTCTTCCAACATGAGCATCGCAGCCCCTGGCTTGTCTTCGATCAACTTTGGACCATCACACATGGCAATTTGCATGCACACCACTTGCGGATCCATGCCATGCCTGACCCAAGCAACGACGAGGTCAAACTTTTGTAAGAACACGTGGCACATGGAATCCGGAGATAGGGCGTCGCAAATATCGCCGATGATCAGCCTTGCTTGCTCCACTTGCTTGAGGTCGTCCTCGACGTAGTCGTCCACGATTTGCACGAAACGCTTGCAGAGACGACAACTCATATTTTCGTCTGCGGTCGGCATCAATGGTTCTTGGACAACCGGAGCATCCTGTAGCTGCGCACAGATCTCTTCCTCAGTTTGATGCGTCGCTAGAAGCGCTCCCAACTGGTCCTTTTGCTCGAGAATCGCCCGACACTAACATACCCTCCATGTATTAATAAAAACGTTTCAACGGATACAAAACATAACATACCTTTTGAACGAGTTCATCTGACGACAGCTCTTCACACTGGACAGACGTTGGGTGCTCATAGGACTCGACTCGAATGCCTTCGCGCAATGTTTTTCCCGGTTCTTCCGCTTCTTTCTGCCACTTGGCCGAGTTCCGGAGGACCGAGATGGCCGTATGACAAGCGACATCCTCTTTGGCATCAGCCAACTCGTTCTCCGCGTCTTCACTCGCCCAAAAGGCATCCAACGATGGGAAAGAAGCGTCGTTGAAGAACTGCGTCAAGAGTTCATTCGAGCGCTGGAACTGGTCCTGGAGCGCCTGGAATAACGTATCGTCTCCATCCTCCTGACCTTCGGCAGCTACGAGACTTGGGGAAGCACACGCGAGCGCACCAAGTAGCGTCGCCAAGCGCATTCTTCTTCACTCTTCAAGATCTTTTGGTTTGTGTGGCGTTTTCATTGGGCGTGTGCTTAGTGCCGTTGTACTTCAATGGGTAAATTTAGCCGTTTCTTCTTCCTAAAACAACTGGTTTAGATAAAATGTACCACTCGTTGCACCAGATTAACGAGCTGTTCGTATCGATTTCGGATATTTCAAGCTTATCTATCCTGTAGCCATTTCAACACGAGAACGCTTTGGTAGGATGAGCCAAGTATCAGAGCAACCCTTTGCGCATCAAGTAGGTGGACATGCAGCCTCTACTAGCGGTACATTTTCTCTTGCAATACTGCATGCATACATGTATTTAAAAAACGATGCTCATGGACTATCTTCTGTTATATATGAAACACAAGAGCTGAAACTAGCTGGAGATCGTGTGCTCAAGCCGTTTCAAAGCGGTCGTCGTGGTGAGAGGGAGCATGCTTTCTACGAAAAAGTGTTCCATGACGACCAGTACCTCCACTTTCGCCCTCTACTACCATCCTACTTTGGTCTCGTTCCTGCTGGACCGGAAGAGGATTCATCTAGGCGTACGCTTCACGTCATACCCTAGCTCAGCCACGCACTGACACGCTATACACAGAGTACCTCGCTTTGGAAGACCTTACAAGAGATCGCAATCATCCATGCATCATGGATGTCAAGGTAGGTACGAGATCATATGAAGACGGAGCGTCGTTAGAAAAGATCGAGTACGAGCGTAGCAAGTGTCCACTGCAAGAAACCGTTGGCTTTCGTCTCCAAGGCATGAAAGTGTTCGATTCAAAAGCGCAAAACTACTTTACGAAGGATAAGTACTTTGGTCGAAATATCTCGGAAGCTGCCGATCTACCGAAAGCATTCGACGTCTTTTTTCCGTCCGACACGACGCTCCGTCGCTCTCTACTTTTATCTTTCATCGATCAGCTCGAGGCGTTTGCAAAAGTATTTGATGAACAGGAAGACTTTCAGTTCATCGCAAGCTCTCTCCTGTTCATCTACAGCCACGACTCGAACGACACACGTCCGGACATTCGGCTCATCGACTTCGCCCACGTCCAGGAGCACCCATCAGGAGACAGGAAGAAAGACGACGGCGTCCGCAAAGGCCTTGCGACGATCCTCAGCATCTTGAAACAACTTGAGAAAGACATATAAGACGCTGACTTTGCCCCACGCTTTGTTAAAATTTTCACGCTGCAAAAACGCATTAGTCTAAAAACAGTGCCCTAGGAAAAGATGGACGGGTCCATGCCATGCATGTGCTGCATCTGGTTCGGCTGTGAGTAGCTCGCGTAGTACGCCATGTTGCTTTCCTGTGGCACTTGCTGATAGTACGGCGGCCGACCAGGCGCCTCATATGCTGCTGGCGCCATGGCCGCAGAGTCCGCTGCGGACAAGTGGCTCTGCGGACCATACGGGAACGAAGGCATGTGCGGCGGCTCCTTGACATCTTCCACGTACCCCTCCATGTCATGCCGATCCTCCCGCCATTGGTGCGGAGAAGACTTAACATAGTCTCGGTACCCTCGCTCCATCGGCATCGGGTACGGGTGTCGAATCGGCTCATACGATCGCTGGTCGGTATGGATCTGCAAGTACTGCGTCGTCGGCACGTTCTCGAATCCTTTATTGAATCTAGGTGGATCCACCTCTTGGCGTTGATACGGCGACGCTCCTAGTTGCGGAGGAGGCAGGAAACTGCCTCTGTCCAGAGCTGCCAAGGCCGCGCCTTGGTCTCTCATGGCATTCATCGAGTTGAAGTGCGGCGCAGCAATTGGCCGCATGTCCATCATGTGGTTCGGTTGGCCCATTGGCACTCCGCCGTTCGGAGGTCCACTGGGCATCTCCATCCCACTCATTTCTCCCTTCGGGGGCTTGCCCTTGGTGGAATTGGCATGGTAACTGCACTTGCCTCGCTTCCTCGCAGGTTTATTGCATCCCTCGGCATCACAACGCTTGCCGCCGCCGTGTTCTGCGCAGAACCCTCCGCCACGGTCATTTTTGGTGCAGTCTGGGTGCTGGCAGAAGCGAGATCCACCGTGCCCAGCGCACCTACCGCCGCGTTGCGCGCCTTTCGTACAGCCTTCCTTCTCGCAGCGCTGTCCTCCGCCATGCGCACGACAGTATCCGCCTCCTTGGCTGCTCTTGGTGCAATTGGGCGCCTGGCAACGCAAGCCACCGCCGTGAGCTTTGCAAAGACCGTTGGACTGGGACGCTTTGGTGCAGCCGTCGCGCGTGCACCTCTTTCCTCCTCCGTGCCGAATGCAGAGGCCTTGACCTTGACTACTGCGCTCGCAGCCTTCGACCATGCACCGTCGACCACCGCCGTGGGCCTTGCACAGTCCTTTGGAGCGCACCCGTTTTTCGCATCCGGGGATGGTACAGAGTCGATTGGACTTGAGCGCGTCGTTCCGTGCCTCGGCCTTTTGGTCGGCCATCGGCTCCAACGGCAACGGCGGCGGTAGCTCTGTTTGCATGGACATTATTGCGCTAAAGAGGATGGAGCGACCTATCGTCTATTCTACGGTATTTTGCCTATCTTTGTGCGAGGCGTGCAGAAACGACAAATGGAAATCGTGGGCTGTTCTCTCTCCCCATCGCTGTCTAATATAACATAGCGTATGTCTGGTTAAACAAGAAGACACCATTTCATCCAATGAAACTTGGCGTTAAGAGCCGGTTCATGCAACATGTCGCATCTTGCTGTCTGGCAGCACTTGCACGCTTCACACGGGTTGCTTCGTGACTGCATTCGAGCAGGAAACTCTAGGTTTGAGCGACCGACGTCCAATTCAAGGATAGTTAGGTCAAGCACGACAAGAAGAGCAAGCGAAAAAAGGCTTACGTGATCGATCTCGTCTTTTTATGTTGAACTTGAAACCCAACTGTTTACGAGCGTGTGGATCGTATTTGCAGTCGATTTTTCGACTCTCCACGTGATAAGCGCCTTTTAATGCGACGGACACGCGTCCATCGTCGCAGGACTGTCTACACTGACCACTCGAACGGTACACTAGCACATTTTGCACGAGAACTTGCTGTCAACGAGAGTTTGACGAGAGTATCAAGATGATAGTCACGCGTGATGTCACTTCAAAGATGAGCATATAAAAAGGACAGGCTATTATTGGATGAGCTGGCGCGGATGCGCCGAATTTCAGTACGAGCAAACACTCATCAAACGCGGCGAACTCGCTGCTACAGAATCGTATAGCCGCGGGTACGGATGCTACTTGATGCTAAACGAAACGGACGGTAGGAGTGTAAGAGATCCTACGGACTGCATCGACAATGTATATCGGTGGCTAAAGAGCGGCCATCACTCGGCTTTGTTTGTAAATTCGTTGATGGCAGCCCTGTTTCTGCTGCGCTGATCAGTTTCAAAGCAGCTGCGACTACAAGATTTCTTTTGGTTCCGAAGAGAGTAATGGCAGGATGGCGATACCTTTGGCCAAGAAGAGCTCGCCAACTTGATTTTGCCGACAGATCTGTTGCCTGACTTTCCAAAGAACCAGCCGAATATACCTTGCTTCCCTTCCAAGCAAAAGATCGCATTTCTACGCTCGAGTTCCAAGTACTGGCAATGCACTCGCGTGATGTGGGATGCTTAAGGCGTTGTCCTTGCTTTGAAACAGCAACCAGGCACCGGATTGATTGAACTGGGCAGACGAGGGTCAAGCAGCTATCGTTCATCACCTTGGACGCGAAAGTGATTCGAGCCCGACGTTTTCCAGCCGGTTCACATTCGATTTATATTCCATAGACTCGTCTTTGCTTTTGATCGTGGACATTGCGATCCGTTTCTGTGCTGCACAATAATATCCATATCACTATCCATGCAAAGATAATCCCTTGCGAAACGCCCCTAGTCACTTCACTTTGGTCTCCATGCGCGTAAGGAAACTGAATGGTGCTACTGATGACGATTACAGATCTTTAATATGGCGATGGCGTTCCGGCTGAGATCCCACTCTTTACAACGCACTCTCCCGATAGTGTCTCTATAGCCAAAGCTTTTATTTGATCCTGGTTTCTACTACTCCTTACGATACACACTCGCATCTGCAGGCCATTCTGCACCCCAATGAGCCTTACGCGCCGCTCGGTACACTTCTCGAATCGACTTGCCCCGAGTAACAGTCCGACGCTCCACTTGACCCTGTATCACATATCGTCAGCATATAGTCTTAACTACAATACTTAATGGAGCACTTGCCTCTGGTGTGCACATGTCCATATGAACGTGTCGAGGGGCGAGTAAAGGGTTTCGAATCAATCGGCCTAGATGTGGAATGTCCTTTTCTTCCTTTTGTGCCTTCTTTTCCATTGCAACGTATGAAAACTTCGATCCACGTTGACCAGTCCAACGTTTTGCACTTGCTTCTCGCGGTCGTTGCACCGTTGGTGCTCGCTGCACGAAGTGGCACCAAGTACCCCCCACTGCTGGACACTATCAACAGGAATATCTAGTAAGACACTGCCCAAGGATAAATATGTATGGTATACGTACCGCCTTATGATGCGGGCATGGGGCAACAATACGGGCGTCTTGCTCCTCTTCTTCTTCCACAACGTCGAGAATGAACTGACGAGCGGATCGGACATGATGGGAGCCCAGTGGACTGCCACGATCGACGATGACGACCATTCCGTCGTCGCTCACAAGCTCCCACAACGCACTCATGACGGCGACTCGCTCCACATCACTCCGCAGCTCTGATAGCACTCGGTTCACCACGACAAGATCATACTTTGCACCTTTCGGACCAATCTCTTTGCTCATTTCCGATAAACTTCTCCGTACACTGAGTCCGGGAAATTCTTCCAAGACGACTCCAGCTGCATCTTGCATCGACTGACTGGGCTCCACCACTCGGTAGGAAGAAATACTGTCTTCATAGAATTGTTTCGCTACCCACGAAGCTGTCCCAGGCCCTGCACCGAAATCTAAAACGGACTTTGGTTGAAAGCTGTCATTCTTTCGACGGATTTGGTCGAAAACGTGATGAAGGCAGGCGTACGAGGCTTCCATATCGTACGCCAAATACTTGATGGTCTCTGACGGTCCGTATATTTGAGACGGCGCCTCCTCTGCGTCCTGCAATACCCATCCAATCGCTTGGTGCTCGTGCATTTTCGTTGGCGCACGAGCGGCATTTTGCTTATCAAGCTCACGCTGCTGGTTGCGCAGCTTTTCCAGTTGTGTATGTGTTCTGTTTTGGACTACGGAAGTGACACGCTCAAGCAGTGACTCTGGCATGCACACCGTGGTACGAAGTTCACTTCGAGAGATTTGCTCAATGTCATTCACCACTTGGACCGAGTCGACAAAGTCACTCCACGTGCTCTTTTTAACTGGCGCTTTTGGTGCATCGGATAAGGAGCGCTGAGAGAGAGATGCTGTCGCTCTAGCCGTTCGCTGCAAGGCAGTCGACTTTGCCCAAGAGAGCGTAGACCCCTTCAGGATCGATTTCATCTTCTATTGTTCGAGTGCTTGTGTTTGACTGGAAGCAAAGTGCTGTCGAAAGTATACAAAAAGTGCGTCAGTCTGAGTTGATCCTCCAAGATCTCGACCGCCGAAAACTGACTTGACTTTTGTATTAATCTCGACATGATGATACACTCGTGGGTCAGATGGCGCCTGACGTGGATATTCGAAGCTGCTTTAATCCAGCTCCTCTGACGCATCCATTCTCCAATTCGCCGAAAAGACCATGAAGCTCCCGACGATTACCGCGCTCATGTCTATGACCGCCATCAATGCGGAAGGCACGTCAGATGTCCTCGGCAAAGCGCACGCTCCTAACGTTGGTCCGTTTAATCGACATCCTCATCGTCGTTTAATTACTCACTTTCAATGTAGACGATTCGTATGATCTCCACCTACTTGCTGTGGGTGACTGGGGCGTCACGTACAACCCCGCGGATTCGTGCTGCAGTCACTACAACGGTGACCAGAACAGTCCTTCGTACTATCGCCATCGATACGCGCAGGAGAACGTTGCGAATCTGTTGGCTGAGTCAGCTGAGCTCCTGTCTCCCAAAGCGATCATCGGTCATGGCGACAACTTTTACTGGCAGGGCATCTTGGACGACCAGGGGGATCGATTCTACGCGACATTTGAAGAAAAGTATAACGCTGAGTCGTTGCTAGATGTCCCGTGGTACAATGTGCTAGGAAACCACGACTATGGTGGAGCCAGCTACATCTGTGGGCACGAGTGTTCTTCGACAGACGAGATGCTGGAGAAGCTTCGAGACAAGTTTGAGCAACAGAAAACATACAAGAGCTTCAACAATGACCGCTGGCATCTTGATGGCCACTACTACAAGACAACGCTTGAAGAGAATGGTCTAAAGATTGACATTTACAATGTCGACACGAACTTTGCGACGGTCCACGGTGCTCGTCAGATCTGTTGCCAGTGCTACGGCTACTCTAACGGAAATGACGGAGTGTGTGGAAACCCGACAGGGGAGAATTGTGCTGGAGGCAACGACGACATGTTCCAAAGTTGCATGGACGAAATCCAAAAATGGTACGTCGAATCGTTGGATGGTATGAAGAAGGATTCAAAGGAGTCGGATGCGGATTGGAAGGTCGTGAACTCGCACTACTCGCCCCATCATCACATGACGCCAGAGATGTGGCAGGATTGGTACGATGCGTTGAAAGAGGGTGGCGTGCAGCTGTTCTTGAATGGGCACACGCATGCGGAGAGTATCGACTACAGTGGAGACTACAACGTCCACTTCGTGACGAATGGCGCTGGCGGTGGTGTGCAGAGTGAAGGTATCGGCAATCCGCCCCCTCATGCGACTAGTTCCGTCGGTGTGGAAGGTGTCTGGTCTGCGCCTGGTGCTCCGTATGGATACTTTGAGCTGTCTTTTAACGCGGATGAGGCAAGGCTGCAGTTCATCTCGACCGGAAGTGGATGGAAGACGGGCGAGCAGGCTGAAGCGAGGGAAGTGTCCTACTGCTACAAAGTTCCTCAGGATGGAAGTGCTGGAAGCGAATGCTAATTGGGTGTTTGGCTCATTTGAAACACATTTTGCTCTATGAACGAACACGGTGCTATATGCTAGTGACAAAGGCGTCGTAAGGATAATTTTGAATCAATTCAAAATGCATCTGTTGGTATTGAGCGCCGTATACTTGTTTGATACTGCATAAATTCAAATCCTTTGCTAAGGCAGACTTACGTGATCAAATAGTCACGAAATTCACACTCGACAAGCCCGAGCACTTGAGCAGTCGAATCACTCTGCTGGAGTCTCATCTCAGTCATTTTTAGACGTGCTAGCTGTCGATCACGCTCTGGGTTGTCCAAGTTAAGGTCCGAAATGCTACCTCTCCATACGTTTTCAATCAGAATTTCCAACTCCTCTTCCTCATTATCATCGCATTTATCAACAGAGTCTTTATTGAAGGACTTCTTCCTGGACTCCAAGACCTGCGCATCGTCACTAGATGATGTCAACTGGACAAACGCACTCAGTGACTCTTTAGTCGAAGGGCTAAGCTGGTTCGAGTCGAATTCGTATACTTCGCCAGCACAGGATTCTTTTCCTGACTAATCACTCGTTTCTTCAGTCAGCTGAGAGATCCTGGACGGCTCGACGATGGTGGACCCACTTCCAACTTTTCATACCGTTCGGCTTGAATTTCTTGTCGAGCAACTTTATAGGAATTGGCTTGGTTAAGGAATTGATCGCGAGTAGAGCAGAGGCAAATCTTCTTTGCCGTGAGCTTTAGTTTGGAACCGACGTCAAGTAGTTCTATGGGAAGAGCGCATTTTCCACAGACGAGAGACTCACACAAGTCACAGACGTAAACTTTGAGCAAAGGGGCAAACTGCTTTTCGCAGGAACGACATTTCGACTTCTTTTCAGCTTCGTCCATGCCAATAAAGCGCATGATATCGTCCTTATTCATTTTCTTGAAGGAGCCAGGAAAGTTTTTTTTGTTCGCGCAGTAGGCAGACGTCCAGTTAGTCATAAGTGCACTGACCAAGACGACGACACTGACGGAGTCAAGGAGGTTGTTTCCAAACACTTTATAGTATGCTTTGGAGAACACTTTGACCGATTGATCCCCAACTGGCTTGAAAATAACTCAAGATGAACAATGGGATCGGATGATGTCTCGTTTATAAGCTGATGGGTTGACGATAAGTCGACTGAGTGAATGAGATTGTACTTAATCCGCTCGTCTTTGACGACCTGGAATACTCTATTCGCTCGAATGTAAACGCAGTCTCAGTCTTTGACAATTCCTCCAAGTGGTGAACTTAAATTACCAGCATGCCATTGGAGAACAGTAGAGCGATATGGGTGTTCTAAAGCTGGCTTCTCAATTGCCGCGAGAATCTGAGAATTACTCAGTGGCGCTCCGGCGTAGTTTACACCTTGCAGACCCGCTGGCTCGTCACCGTACGCCAGACCTTACAAGAGATCATCCATATTGCTTGAGATCGTCCCGTTCCCGACAATGACACGGGGCATTTGCCAACCTGCATCGTTGGTGTATGAATCTTTGATCACACGCCGAGTTAGATGCCTCTCTCGGTACATGGTCGCATTCCGGGACGACTTGATAGATTTCCAACGTTTGCTGTTCATTTCCCGAGGTACAGACTGATCAAACTTTTAATAATGCCAAAGAGCTTCGTGAACAAGTATTAATGCGATGCGCTTGCAATCAGCCTTCTTTGCTTCCAAGAGCGAGAAGCCTTCATACGCGTCTGCTGTCCACTGCATGGTCATGAGTTACAAATTATTGTATGCGTGTTAGCTTGGAAACGAAAAGAAGACGCAGTACCAATGCTTTAGGCGAAGACGATACAGCGGGAAAACTGCTTGCGTGCTTCGGATACCTCCCTTTTGTCCCATTTAACATCCCTTCTGCTGGCGATAATAGCATACCTCGGATAGAAATTGAACGATGGAGTTGGACACCAGAAGGATCTAACGGTTCGATCATACTCGGAACGCAGATATGCAAAGGTAATGGCTCAAGGTGGTAAGCAAGCAGATCCGCAGCGCGCTGGTCATTCTCCGTCATGCAAGTCTTCCATTGAAGTCGTCTTTGCAAATACCGAGGGAAGAACATCGAGTACCACCCCTCGAACTGCTGATAACGACGACGAAAACGTTATCAGACCTTAAAAGCGCTTTTTTCAATATACAAACGTGTCCTTCGTATATTGTTTGGAGTAAAATGACAGGAAACAACAGAGTGGATGCACATGTCATACATAAGGACAGTCAGGTGTACAGAACGATATCCACAGTCAGATCCGATGCGTTTCACGAAAAAGGTAGATCTGTCGCCCCAACGATATACTCTTAGCGAGCTGCAATGCTGCAATGGCCAGTACTAAGTCGATCGAGAGGGTACTTTATTCGGAACTGTTTCCGATCGATGCAAATTGGCTGCATTACTGGTAACCTAGAATGGACACCGCTCCCTCCACTTCGATATGATACTCCCATTTTATTCTTTTATTTCATATATACTCTGAAATAGAATTAATTCCAGCAGTAATAGCACATTGAAGTTGGGATCTTAAAAGGATGCAAAACGACTCCTCGTCAACAGTGATCCGACGGCAGACAAGGTTTCTACTCGACACACATTCGGTACAGATAATGGTTCGAAAAGTAGGAAAGCTTCTGCCAAATTCTAGGTCAATAGAGGAGATAGTGGTCGATCGCATTGCATCCAATGCTGCGTCTGCCACAAACGATCCAACTCGACAACCGTCAATATCTTCTCAGCGCATGCAACGTAGCAAACTATTAAAGCTGTCTACTCCATTTTAATATTGGCTTACCCTATAAATCATAGGGTCATCGTCTACACTATCAATGCGCTCGACAGTGCGTGATGCTCCTGCGAAGACAGCGCCTGCGTCCGTTACAAGAGATCGAACTCAAGGCCAAGAAGCCCGTGCTACTCGAAAGCAGTCTCATGAAGCACCTAGAGCAGAAATTCCCCACCGAGCTTCAACCACTGGCCTCAACCACGAGCGTAGAGCTCATCATGTTCAAATTGAAGAATATTTGAATGAAAGTATGCAAGAGATTTACGCCGCACACGGTCATCCGAAGCGAACGAAAGCTACTGAGAGAGGGAGAAGCGCCACTTTGAAGAAATTAGAATCAAATACAAGTGCTGGAACGCACATCACGCATACAGTAAGGGACTTGCGCTCGACAGTGCGGCGACTGGATAAGGTCTTCTACGATGTTGCTCCAGAAGACAAGCGACGCCATGCAGCAGCAACCAAGATTGCCATCTTCTACCGCTGTTTACTTATTCGTAGACGGTATGAGCTTTGCCAGACAGCACTAGGTGCATGGAGAGCTCGAAAATGCGAGTTCTTCTTGTCCCATATGAAACAATTCTCACGTCGAGAAGAAGTTATTCGCATGACAATCAGTACAATGCATCGACTGAGGACACATGACCTACTTCGGCGAGTGATAGGTGAGCTCCGAGACCTCACACTAACCAACCTGCCTCTACGCCGTCGACAGAAAGAAGAGACGGAGAAATGCTTTCGTCAGAAGCAAATTATGCTACTAAAAATGGTTGTGAATGCTTGGAAAAGCAGTGCCTTTGGCCGTCGAAGCCGCAAAGCTGTTGCTGCTGACGTTCGCAGTCGACGTCAGAAAGCTAAACAGCGGTTGGAAGCCCTTGGTCGCTTCGACATTATCACTCCAGAGATGATCGACGATGAGTTCGTGCGCGAGAACATTCGCATCGTCCGATCTCGACATGACTACCACCTATCTCGAGTGTATTTCCGTCTACTTGTTAACCTCATCTACCTTCCTGCGAAACGCAATGCACAAGTGGCAAAGCATCATCTACGACGAAAGTTACTACAAATGGTCATGGATGCCTGGTTACCATACTTTCAGTCATCACAAGCGGAGCGTGCAGTAGCCCGACGCAAAAGTACAGAGAAGCGGACGTTGGAAAAGTTTGATCGGCGATTCAATCTTCGGAAGATCGATGCACACTACCGCTTCGCCAATATGCGTCGCCACTTGCGTGCTTGGCATCACTATTGCGCCCAATTACGTCGAGTACGAAAGCTGTTTGAAGGAAGTACGCGCGAGACAAGTAAGATGCTGGTAAGGCGATGGAGGGTGCGAGCCAAGTACCAGCGAGCTTTACGAGAACATGCAGTAGAGCAATGGCGAGGATACTGCCGTCGAGTCTTCCAGACGCCATTCCGAGCATGGTACAATTACACGAGTGACAAGAAGCAGGCTCGAAACGCACGTAAGCACCTATGCGAGGCATACACCAAGCGTCAGAGGCGGCATATGAAGTACCAGTTCTTTCGGCTGTGGAAGCATCAGATATTGTTTGGGCATGTCGAGGGCATCCATTCCCAATTGCAGCTTCTCCAAAGCCTAGAGGACCAGAAACGTATGTGCCTCGGATTGGAAGCCAATGCTCTGTTGTATCAAGAGAAGATCAGCAAGTTGGAAGGATCCATCGAACAGCTCGAGACCAAGTTGGAGGAAAAGCAAAAGGAGCTCGATGGCTTTCATGATAGGACGAAGGAGACACGCGTTCGACTGCATGAAACGGAAGAAGGTTTGGGCAGGATGCATGGACTAGTTGAGGCAGTTCGACAGGTGCATCCAGGTACGGTGACACGCATCGAACGTTTCTTCCAGAAGAATCCGTTGCTTTCAATGGACTTGGGGAAGCTTGTTGAGGTGCATGAAAGGAAGCGACGAGAGGTATTAGAGAAATTAGATTTAGACGAATTGGAATTACAAGTGCAAGCTGCGAGTTCTGTCAGTGAGGACATGAAAGAGCAGCGAAGGGAGGATCAGTTGATGCTTCATCGAGTCAAATGGGTTTTATCTCGACTAGACCTTGGGAGCTATAGACAGCAGACAGATCGGCGAGATCTCTGGAGTAGTGAAACAGCGCCTCTGTCGACCGTCCACCAACTCTGTGCTCTGTTCGAATTCATTCGAGATGCGTCCACCGACGGACTGACAGTAGTCAATCGCCCAGCGATCGCATTTGAAGGTAGAGGTGACGACAACTACTTGAGCAACCAACAAAGTGTTCGTTTAGAGGACGCACTCGAATCCGCTGACTCGTGGAAGGACTTCTTGCATGGCATATCGCTGACGTTCACGCCGGAGCGTCTCATGTCGTTAAAGGAGAGGTTACTACGTCGCGCTGTCGAGATGAAGGACGAGACGAAGCAGTTGAAAGCAAATGCTCACCTGCACAATATCTACAGTGGAAACAAAGTGCACAAGTAACTGGTCGCAAAACGAATCATGTATTGTCCAAGCGCAAGGTTTTATTCCTGGTGAAACTTAGCAGCAAGGAAGAGTTTCTGGAACGATTTCCCGGCGTAACGGTTGACCTGTTCGCAGTACGCGTTCATCTGCTTCGTCAAGAGCAATGACTCTAATCGTGGCGGCTGATGCAACGACTTGAAATAGTCTGGGTCCTCCTCCGGTAATAAACTTTCGCCGTTCTCACGACGCACTTTGTTCTCTTCCCGTTGGCGCTTCTGCCACTGTTGGTACGAAGCACGCTGCTTGGACATGGCGCGTTCATACCCTTGGAACTTGTACTGCTCTTGGGACAACTCGTCCGCGTACGAACTCAATTGTTTCAAGTTGTTTTCCTACATCATAAAGTTAGCGACACGCGTGGGAAGATACGTTGTCAAGTGCATGTACCAAGTAGGCGTTAGTGGCTAGGTCGAGGCGGTCGAAGCCGTTCGCGAGGACACTCTCCTGTGTTTGGACAATACCCTGCAGCCAGCACTCGATCAGCTCGGAGTTGTGAAGCGATAGCGATAGCTCTTCGAAGATCGTGTTGGCCTTTGCTTTGTCCTTGCCATCCTTGGCAAACGCTCCGGCCTTGTACGCTTCGGAGAACGACTGCTTCAACCTGAACGCGCGTAGCTTCAAGCTGCCTTTGCTCGTCTCGGCAGTGTCGTAGACCAAGAAGAGGGCGTTTGGTCCGAGCGCTTGCTGGTGCTGCATGCACGTGTCGATGATGGAAGGTGTGATGAAAGTGCCTAGAGAAGCAGAAGTGTACCATCCGACCTTGTTGTTATCTGCACCGACTTCACGCAATCCTTTCATCATCTCCTGCTGATACTCGTCACTCGCATCCTTTCGTCGGCGCTCAATCGCGTTGGACGGAGATGGGAAGCTGTTGGTGATTTCTAAAGCTTTCGTTTCATCGTTGGCGAGACCGAGGAGCGTGCCAGAAGCTGTAGACGGAAGACTTTCATGACAATGCTTGAGAATCTGGAGTAGCGCAACGCCTTCGAGTTCCACGGTTTCTACAGGCTCGACGCCTTCAAAGAGGTCGATCGAGTCCGATGGTTCGGGAGGAAGGACGGTCGGCGTAGAAGAGGCCGGAGGACCCCATGCAGAAGGTGCTGGTGCCGCGGGGGCAGGCGTAGACGCCGGCTGCGGTGTTGGTAGACCCCACGCCATATTTTGCTATTCGAAAGAGTGGAGGAGACTTGGTCGAGTATCAGCCAATCGCAGATGGCTACATTCGTTTTTAACCCAATGACATGAAGACTAATTCGATTGGTGAGCACGACGACGACCTGATTATTCCTTAGCTCATTCACCTCAGTCGGAAGTATGCCCAAGTCCAAGCGCCAGCGTACGAAGCCGTTGACCCAGTCACAGAAGAAGGGGAGTGACTTGAAGCAAAATGTCGTTGCAGCAGTGAGAGATGCCGTCGACAATTACAGCACGGTCTATGCCTTTTCGTTTGAGAACATGCGCACCAACCACTTCAAGGAAGTGCGTCTCGAGTTCCGTGATTCTCGGTACGTTCACGATGATATGAACACCGTGTCATGCAAGTACTAATGTGTGCATATAGCTTCTTCTTGGGTAAGAATAAAGTGATGAAAGTCGCGCTGGGACGGTCGAAAGAAGAGGAGTACGCGGACGAATTGTGCCGTCTGGCGTCCGACTTGAGCGGCAATGTCGGTCTGCTTTTCACCAACAAGCCTCGGGAAGAAGTCGAGCAAGTCTTTGGTACGCTCGTGCGACAGGACTACCCTCGCTCCGGCTTCGTTGCGACGGACACGGTGAAAGTGGAGGAAGGAGAGCTGCCGCAGTTCATCGGCAGCATGGTCGAGTCCCTCCGTGCGCTCGGCCTGCCAGTGGACTTGAAGAAGGGCAAAATCGTCTTGACGCGCGACCACGTCATCTGCAAGCAAGGGCAGACGCTGACGCCGGAGCAAGCCCAACTGCTGAAGCACTTTGACAGGAAGATGGCCGAGTTCCGCCTGCGCCTAGTTAGTGTCTGGTCCGAAGGTACCTACAAACGCCTAGATCAGGAAGATGAAGACATGTAGATTTTTTTGTATTCGCAATCCATTGTTTCTTAAAGCTTGGTCAACTTGTCATCTTCAAGGCCGTTGCCATGCTTCTCGACGCTATGACGCATCTCTAGAATTGGTTCGGTAGGGTCCTCCGCTTTAAAGACGGAACTGCCTGCGACGATCATATTGGCGCCTGCTTTTGCAGCAGCGTCAATCGTCGACGGTCCGAGGCCGCCATCAACTTCGATGTCTAGCGTCGGGTAGTTACTGCGTAAAGTCTCGACCTTTGGCATCATGCTTTCCATGAACTTTTGTCCGCCAAAGCCAGGTTCCACGGTCATGATGAGCACCATATCCACCTTGTCAACAAACTGGAAAACATCCTCCACTTTCGTATTGGGTTTGATCGCGATGCCGACCTTCATGTTCGCATCACGAATCTGTTGAATCAGAGCAAGCGGCTCGGACGTTGCTTCCAAGTGAAAGGTGAATTGATCCCCTCCGGCCTTTGCAATGTCTTCGACCCACTGCTCTGGCTTGGAAACCATCATGTGGCAATCGAAGAAGGCTTTCGAGTGCTTTCGGAGGGAAGCAATGACGGGCGGACCCCAGCTAATGTTTGGTACAAAGTGTCCGTCCATCACGTCCAAGTGAAGATAGTCTGCTCCAGCATTCACAACACGCTGAGCTTCGTCCTTGAGGCAGGACAAGTCGCTCGCGAGGAGCGAAGGACCGATCTTACAGGTGCACGAATGACACATCTTCGAAAATGGCAGTTAGGCGAATAGAAAGAAGATTTGGATTGGTGGAAATCGAAATTTCGAGAAGACCATTGGTCAAAAAGTCTATGGACTCGAATGTGAACACAACTCGAGAAAAATGGCCTCCACGGCGTCGATCGCAGACGTGAGCCGGAAAATCTTCCAGCGCCTGCCGCAGAACCAGACTCGGTCGGGCAATAAAGTCATTAGCAAGGCACTGAAAGGAGAGAAAATTGCTTCATGGTTCCAGAAACCTTTGGCGCTGCGCATGGGTGGTAACGACCCAAGCTACGAGCTGAACCGCATGGACCGACTGGGCAAGATTGACCAGATGAAACGTCGAGGCAAGTCGATCCCGAAGAAGGGAGCAGGAAAGCGGTCAAAGAAGTAAACGATGGCAATAAAGCTTTCGTGTCAACTTTTGTGTCGTTGATGCGATGGAATAAACCCATTTCCTTAGACTAGTTTCTCGAGTACATTTAAAGTCTCTTCCATCATACGGTAGTTGCCACGTGTAGTCTATGCAAGATTCTATTGCTATATATGGACAATGGAGGTACATGAGTAGTCTAGCAGAGGTTAGCGTCACTTCCATAGTAGCTACACTCGAATCGTTCGCTACGTCACCCTATATACAAAAACCAAGTGTACGACCAACTTTTACAGAAAGCCCATTTACCCGGCGATCAAGTACGACCGATCTACTTTGTCCGTACCTCACTTGACGAACCTCTAGTACTTGTATAAACTTACATCTACTATCTGATACGATGGGTGAAAAAGATTCTCGAAGGAGACACCGCCATTCGCCTTCGCAGTCAGCCAGTCGCGATCGTGGACGGCGGTCTCGGTCACGCGAGCGTCACAAGTCCAGCAAACGGCACCGTCGAGATAAACGCAGTCGCAGCCACTCGCAATCGCGTCGGTCCAGCCGTCGACGTCGTGACTCTCGATCTCGGTCTCGAGACCGGTCCAAACGCGACGGCAAGCGGTCTGATCGATCGGTTGACCGAAATGTCGGTGACAAACATGAAGGTTCTAGCTCCAAGTCCAGGCCGACAGAGTCATCATATACGAGAAGATCAAAGGAACGTAGTCTAGATCGAGATGCCAAGCGTCAACGTGTCGACAAGGAAACGAAAGCGCCGGACACGAGTGTGGAGAAGTCAGAGGCGAATGAAAAGAAGACTGACTTGCATTTTGGTGGCATCTCTCTTCACCAGGAAGATTCGAATCCAGAGGACCAAGCCAAACGTCGTCGACGGGAACAGCTACAGAAGTGGAAAGAGCGACAGCGACAGAAGCAGGCGGAGGAGGCTCAGAAGCAGTTTGACGCTGGGAATGAAGAAAAGATGGCGACGATGCCACACATCTGGACACCAGAGGAAGAGACAGAAGAGCAGATGAAGAAGAGAGAGGAGGACGAGAGAGCTCAGAAGGAACGAATGCAGCAAGTAGTGGATGAAGTGGATCCCCTAGATGCGTACATGGCTGGTTTGACCGACCAAGCAGCTATGCAGCAAGCCACTGACAGTGTCATCTCTAAGGACGAGATAGAAAATGGTGGTCGGTTGAATATCTACGGCTCCTTCCTCCCCCCAACCGACAGTTCTGGTGACTTTGTCAAGGAAGAGACAAAGGAGGAGAAGGAAGCAAGGGAAGAGAAGGAGCTTAAGGAGTTTATGCAAGCGTTCCATGAAAAGTCGACTGCTGCGACGGAAGAAGTGGTTCCATCTATTGAAGAGAAGCCGCCTGTGGTAAAGCGTGAGACTGGTCGTATCTACCAAGGCTTTGAAGAAGATGTGATAGGTGAAGACGCAGATGAAATCGATGATCGATCTGCGCTTGAGATTCTACAAGAAGCACAGAAGAAGAAGGAGATAAAACCAGTCGATCACGCTCAAATTGACTACATTCCGTTTCAAAAGAAATTCTATGTCGAACCCAAGGAGATTAAAGACATGTCGGAGGAACAGGTCGCGTCCTTACGAAAGGATCTAGAGATCATCGTACGAGGAAAGAGTGTTCCGAAACCACTCACCAAATGGTCGCAATGCGGCCTTAGTCTACGCACACTCCAGCTCTTGCGCAAATTCGAGTACTCGGAACCATTTGCAATCCAGTGTCAAGCGCTCCCTGCCATCATGTCCGGTCGAGACGTCATCGGAGTCGCCAAGACTGGCTCTGGTAAGACCCTAGCGTTCCTGCTACCCATGTTCCGACATATCCTGGCGCAACCTCCACTAAAGGAAGGCGAAGGACCGATCGCTCTCGTGATGGCACCAGCAAGAGAGCTGGCGAAACAGATCTACAGCGAGGCACGCAAGTTTGCCAAAGGCCTGGGCATGCGTGCTGCTGCCGTGTACGGAGGTTCTCCTGTCTCGGAGCAGATCGCGAATCTGAAACGAGGCGCTGACTTGGTCGTGTGTACGCCAGGCCGGATGATTGATATCCTTACCATGAGCGCAGGCAAACTGGTAGACTTGGCACGTGTGACGTATGTTGTTCTGGACGAAGCTGATCGGATGTTTGACATGGGATTCGAGCCGCAGATCACCAAGATCCTTATGAACGTCCGTCCGGATCGACAGACACTTCTGTTCTCCGCGACATTTCCACGTAGTGTCGAAGGTCTAGCACGAAAGGTGCTGAAGAAACCTGTCGAGATCACAGTTGGTGCACGTAGCACCGCTTCCGGCGACATTACGCAGTATGTGGAAGTGCGGGAGGAAGACGACAAATTCATGCGGCTGCTCCAGTTGCTTGGAAAGTGGTATGAAAAGGGGAATGTGCTCGTGTTTGTCAATACGCAGCAGGCTTGCGACCAGATCTTCCAGGACCTCATGCGAGCAGGGTACCCAGCGCTGTCCCTACATGGCGGCAAGGACCAAGTGGATCGAGACTACACGATTGATGACTATAAACGCAAGGTGCGTACGCTCATGGTCGCGACGTCTGTTGCTGGAAGAGGGCTGGACGTAAAGGACCTCGTGCTCGTGATCAATTACCACTGTCCGAATCATTTAGAAGACTACGTCCATCGCGTTGGACGTACGGGTCGAGCGGGGAGGAAAGGAACGGCGTATACTTTTATTTCACCGGAAGAAGAAGCGTATTCGCTCGAGCTTGTCAAGGCGTTAGAAAGTGGCAAGCAGAGTGTGCCGAACGAATTGAGACAAATGGCAGACGGGTTCATGGCAAGAGTCAAGAGAGGGGAAGCACATGCGCCTGGAAGTGGATTTAGAGGCAAAGGATATACATTTGACGAGTCGGAGCTAAATGAAACGCAAAAGGCAGCACAGGCAGAGCGACGACAGTACGAGATGGACCAGGGTATTCTTGTCGAGGAGAAGGAAGAGAAGGAGGAGGAGGAGAATGAAACCGAGACGGAGAAGAAGGACGACAAGCACTTGAGCACTGAAACCATGTCGGCTGTCAAGAAGGCCAAGCAGATTGCCATGATGCTCGCGCATCAGTCTCACCAAGCGACCGTGTCTGGCAATGGCAACTTCTTCGAAGAAGAGCTAGAGATCAATGACTATCCACAGCAGGCACGCTGGAAAGTCACGCAGAAGGACGCTGCCGAGTCCGTCGCAGAGCTCACTGGCGCTGCAGTTATCGCTCGAGGCAGCCACGTGCCGACGAAACGCAAGCCGAATCCGGGCGAACGGAAACTCTATCTCGTACGTACCTTTGTTATCGATGCGTATACCTTGATTGTAACTAGTGGATACCTATAGGCGATTGAAGGACCGACTCGACAGTCGGTGGTGGAAGCCAAGGCCGAGTTGCAGCGTATCTTGAACGAGACGACGTTGCAAGTGGGATTGGGTGGCGACAAGTACGGCAAATATAGCGTCTAGTTCTTCCTACTTGAGCCTCTGCGTTGAGACATCGAGTCGATGCGTATGTAAAAATCGTTTCTGTAATTTGTATTTCAATCTCAATCTCAGTTACAAAAGTAAAGCAAGGCAAGGCGATCGTATCAGTCGTCCAGACGAGGCGGGACGGGTGCAGGCGAGTCGTCTATGGTAGCAGGTTCAGCCGGATGCGCTGCTGTCCGATCCACACGCATGCCGTCCAACGCCCAAATACCGTCTTCACTCTCGACATCGAATGCGCTTGGGCACACTGACGGTACGTCCGCTGCAGAGAACATACCGTACACCTGCAGATCTTGTGAGTGGAGCGTCAACGTGGGGAAGAGTTCATTATCTATTGGAAAGTCAAGCAGCACTTCCACGACCTTGTCCGAGCTGTCGACGAGGACTCGTCCGTCGACACAAAAGCGGACACTAGCAGTCGTAGTTGCTTCTGAACTGCGGCGATCGATGCGCACCAGTATGCCGACAGTCGACTCGTACCCGAAGCGTGCCTTAACATTGATGAAGTTACGCTTTTCGGACCCGACGAGGATATGACCAGCAGAGTAGAGACCGACAGAGTACTTCGACGTCCCTGTGAGGGTATTCAATGGCATCGTCCTCGTGGATAGACCAACGCAGACGCTGGCATCTATCGGAATGTTATTCGGTCGAGACGAGCCGCCAATTGCGCCTCGCATTGTGTCTATATTCGGTCGTAAAGGCGACCGGATTTCGTTCAAGACCATTTCAAAATACACAAATCGACCGCTTGGGATAGACGCAGACGCCCTGACACTACGATACATGCCTGACCCCATCTTGGTCGCACAATGGCGGCCGCAGGATAAGAAAATTTCATCATGGCAGTCGTACACACTAAACCGAGGGATCTGGACTTCCGCACCACCTGTCACCATCGCCGTCCTCTCCTGTCTCAAACGATCTCGTGCTTGGTACAGGACGTCGTCAGAGAAATTGGAAAAAGCAAGTTGCACGCGCTTTCGAGCTACTGGAGACGCTGGAATCGAGCGTGGAGAAGTGGAAGCGATGGCACCGCTGCTCCCAGAGCTATTTAGTGTAAGACCTCGCCGGTGAGACTCTGGCGACCGCGTGGTAGCGTCCATAGACTCGGGTGGTATTCGAACGGTGGCTTCAAAAGACCGGAGTGGGATCTGAAAGTGCATCACACGCTGGATGCGGCGATTAATGTTTAACGGGACCATGCACTCCTTCTCTCGGTACTCGAGCACTACTGCTGTCACTATCAACGTCTCGAAGTTAGTTTTGTATAGATAGTAGGAAACACAAGAGACGTACGACTTGGATCAGCCATATAATTCATACTTCGATCGCGTCCTTTGCGAGGACTTGTCTTGGTGTCCACTTCCATGGCGGCACGAGAACCCCACGAGATGACTTTTTCTATTAGCGAAAAGATACCCTGGACGATCGTACAAGCCGTAGATACGCCTGGTAGCATCATGACAAGCACGCATATACCTCGATACACTCGCCTTGTGCCGCCAGTGACAAGTCGAGTGACTGACTTTGTAACTAGGAATGATATTAAGCGTATATCGAAGTCGATGGAGGAGATAAAGGTACCTGAAATGAGCCATTGGATAACCCCTTTTACTTCTTCTCCATCAGCATTCTCCCACATGTCACTCTCTGCTAGGTGAGAAGCCAGATACTTCCGTTTGTCTTCCGTCAGCGGGTCATATGATTCAGACGAAGACGGCGGGGAGAAGCGAGATTTGTCAATGAGCTTCGCAAGCCGTCGCCGTACGTCCTTCACGAGCGACGTCGGTAGATGCAGACGCTCTTGCAGTCGATCCAAGGCATCCAGCACTGCAACACATACAAGCAGCAGCTATCGCATTACAAGATGTAAGTAGTGAAGACAGTGGGGAAGATTCCAAGAGCTCGTGTACCGTATCCTTCGTCTCTGTGAGCGAATGCAGCGCGAGAGAGCATGCTCGCGCGTGGATCGAAGTAGACAAATCGGGAGCTGATAGCGTCGATTCCGTACAAGGCATCCTCGTCGTCGATGTTAATAGTACAATCCGAATCCTTTCACCTGCCTTCCACTTGGCTTGAAGCACCCAACGTCGGCTCCAAACTCTCTTCCAGCGTCTTGACTTGTGTCAAATGCAAGCAGAGCGATCACTTCCAGACCAGATTCAAAAGGATACGTCGAGTATACTCCCTCCTTCGATCTACCTCTTTTTCTCAATCGGAAAACCCGGAAGAAAGGCACGAGTCGGACGTCAAGTCGCACAGCTTTTAAAGGGTCGACGAGTCCTTATACAGAGGTCCATCCACAGCTGCTTGACTTTCAAACGTTACGTAATCAGAACAAGCGAACGAAGAGACACCAAATGAAGTAGTATTAAGTAGTAGAGTCCCGCACAGCTTGCCGGACGTGCGGACTGTACACGTACAGACTCTGCATCTTGGACAGACGCTCTTCCATCAGTTCGTCCACTTGCTGCCGCTCCTTCTTCATCTCTTCGTCAATGCGTGCGACTTGGGCGAATTGATCATTGGACTTCAACGCGAGCGCCTGCTGCATTTCGTCTTGCAATCTCGCTATTGTCCTACCTACTTGCAATAACTTGGCTTCGATCTCCTGACACTTCTTATGACAAGTCTCTTGTGCGAATGGAATGTTCAGTGCTCCTAAGGATGCATCTGGAACGGATCGAAAAGCCAAGAGCAAATGGCCGACAGATACATCGCGTGCATGATTCTTCTTCACAAGAGCATTTTGAACCGAATGCAGTGCCTCGATGATCCGATTCGCCTCGGCTGGACTCGGTGAAGACGATAGCTGACTGCTCAATTCCTGCTGCTCGGCCTTTTTCTCTGCGATCTCGATACCTAGGCGACTGTACTCGCGCAACAGCGTGTCCCCATACACATTCCCAGTAGTCAATATATCCGGCCAAGCGCTATTTGAAGCAGTCGACTCTTCCTTGACTCGAAGAGACTCGTCGTCACTGCCAGTCAGGTCTATCACTGTATCGGAAGCAGCCTGTGTAGTAGTCTGAACAGGTTCCGGCTTGACTTGGACAGCAGGGTTAACAAGCTCTGATTTGACCTCATCTGCAGACGGAGGAGCATCTTCCTCAATAGAAAGAGACTCCATATCGTTTGTAGGTGCTGGTGTCTCGGACTTGATCGGTACGTCCGTGGAAGTAGCAGACGGATTCTGCTGGCCAAAGAAAATTTTGTGAAAATGCTGTTCGACCATGCCTCGAAACACATTGTTCCAAGTCGATTTCGGAAATACGGACGCTGATGCACCTATATCTCCATACATTTACTTGTTGATCATCGATATTGTCCATCGCAGCACTACCTTCGATGGCAAAGAAGTTATGGGACAACATTGTCTCCTCATGAGTATCCATGTAGCAGATCATGCAGTTAAAGGTAGTGCACTCTGCGCAATAGACTTCAGCCTGCTTGCTGTTGCAGATACTGCAGGCTACAAGTAGATTGTCAATCACAGTCAAACGTCGGAGGAATGGGAATCGTACGATGGACCCATTGAATTTGAGACTGATGGGCAATCTTCTTGGATTTAGAATTCGCACCCAATTGGTTGTGAAGCTTTACTTCGCACGGTCGACAGAACGCTTTCGAGCAAGCTCGACAAGCCACACTGGCTGACGCTCGAGTGCATTCTTGGCATCGTACAGTTTGGAGCTCTGTAGCGTATTGCATAGCAATTCAAGCACCACAGCAAACATATCAGTATACGCCTATCGTCTACATACACTATCTGACGCAAAAGCAGCACCTGTGGGTTCGTAGTTGTCTTGAAATCGAGCTCCGTCTGACACAACGTCCGGCATCCTCCGATCGTGTTGTTTTGTGTAGATTTTCCATCCGGCATTTTAAACCAATCCAGCGCCTGGAGCACATGTCAAAATGGTCGAATCGAACCTTTAAGCTCCGAAGGAAGCACTCGGAATTTTTTCATCAAGATGGCAAGGAAGGAGACGACGAATCAGCAAGTACTCGATATTATTAATCGCTTGGCCGTCTACGCACGTGCGGACCCAAGGCGGAAACTTGTCGCCAGTATAGTGATCGACGCCCTTGGAAACTGTTCCATGGCGGTACCGATATTGGGGGAAATCGCCGATGTTTTCTGGGCACCAGTGTCCGCGGCGGCTATTGCAGCCTTGTATGACGATACGATGCCAGCGGCCAAGTACATTGGCTTCTTTGAAGAGCTTCTGCCGTTCACGGACATCATCCCTACGGCGACGATTGCATGGCTAAAAGAGAACTACTTTGATTAACTCGGACAGAATCTGCACATGCTCCGAAGAATTATTATGCCTCTTACATGATTCATGAAGATCATTTGAACGCCAAAAGCTAAAGCATAAATATAACTACACCACATTTGTTTTTATCTCATCGACTTCATCTTACGGTTACGCTTACACCCTCCTTTCTTGTTCTGCTTTACATATCAAGAGGTAGCAGTATCTCTTGGAGATATAGACGACGTATCATTCTATCTGCCATGTCTACTCGAACTCTTCCTTGTCTGTTTGCATTGGAATATATTGTCGTCCAGATTTCATACAATTGTTTGTACAAAAGCAAGTCGTGACTTTGATTACCTTTCGTTGTACTCGGTAAGGAGTACAACTAAGCTTCTCTAGCATGATCGTGTGCAGACACCTATCGACTTATAGATTTGGATAGACAATTTCAGGAACGAAAAATTCTAGAAAGAAAAGGAATAAGACTGAGTAGCCAGAGAATTGATTGATGTGGCACGAGAAAGCCATCGCTTCGGCAGGCACATAGAAGCCATGAGGTTGGATCGCATCCTCTTCAACTCCAGATCGCGGGTTCAATCTTCAAGAGTCGTGGATACTTTTCACTGTCTGTCGCGAAAGTACGGGGATAAAAATGATTTCAGCACGAGGTTTCTATAGCTCCTATTTTTACTACTCTTCTCTACCGCCACACCTCCATCGATAGGACAGCTTCGCATGACATATTTCACGCGTGCTTACCTGCACGCTACTGCTTTCTTCCTCTCTCGATGCGATATGTGCCTCCTCCCCTTGATGTCGCGAAACGGCGCGAAACCGTTCGATCCGAATTAGTGGAAGAACCTGGTTCTAGAAGCTGTATACTTAAGTCAAGTACTGCAGCGGCTTGAAGGAATGCACCTAGGATCGCATACAAAGGCTAGGTTGATCATCAAGGGGTGCGTGCAGTCTAAAACAAGCCACCACTTTCCCAATCGCCGAGAAGAGAACCAAGCATGCCACACCCTGCCATCAACGTGTCCGTCCGCTTGGACTCGCCGCGACCTAACAATAATAACCAGGCGTTCGGAGGAAACGATGGGTATTCCACGCCGACGGCGACGACGCACAAGCACTCGATGCCCAAGATCGACAAGCGTCGACGTTATACGGTGTCCGGCGAACGGACAGCGCCTGTTGCACCCACGCCCGAATGCCGCTCATTGATGGGCAACGCTCCTCGCAGTATGTCTTCGCTACGTCAAGAAGCGAACTATTAATTTGGTGGGCGCTGATTGTCGTGAGCATCGTCATGCATGTGCTCATCCTTGAATATGGACGTATACTAGAGAAACAGCAACGCGGATAAGTACACCGCTTGAACGGACTAATAATAAACTATTTTTCTCGTAATCGATACATGGGTTACCGCTCTTGATACACTTTCGAGTGACTTGACGCGTATACTTCGCCTCATTACGGATGGCAATGTAGAAAAGATGCTGCCTCGCAGACATGAACAGAAGTTGAGATGGGTGTGGCTTTTCAGGATTCACGGTCGACGCCCTGACCACGTTCGACGGTCACGGACAAGAAGACAAGGAATGCAAACATAAAGCTATTCTATTTCACCTTAGCTCTCCATGTACTACAAGGACTCATCCACGTCCATGGATTCTTCTTTGGCTGCCTCCTCTTCCTCTTTCGCCTTCTCCTCCTTCTCCAGCTTGTCCACGTCCTCTTGCGTGATCAAGCCGTCTCGAAGCATTTTGTCTTTCTCTGCCTCTGCGTAATTGCGTCTTCGCTTCGAGTCCTTGCGCTGCTTCTTCTTGGACTTGACGCTGTCGCGCAAAGCACGCTGGTCGCCATGGTTGGACCGCCACACTTTCTTCTGGTTCTTACTCTCCTTGCGCTTCATCTTCCGGACATTAATCTTCTTCCGGTTGATACCGCAGCTAGATCCACTCGACGTCATTTCGTTCACTTCCTGCTCTGTCGATCGATTCGACTTGTGCTGAAATTCGTTGGTAGGAAAAAGATGGCACTCGAGCGGTACACTCCTCAAACAGTCATTTCGCATACTTCCAACAGCCAAGTTTCCAATGGATATCCATGTGCCAACTTCATGTTCCCTGGCGTTTGTATATGCTCCTTGGCAGACTCATATTTAGTACTACGTATGAAATATCAATTGGAAAGCACAATAGTCGATAGACACGAAGACGGCTTCAATTGTAATAAAGTTTTATATGAATTATCAATTAGAAGTCTTTTCGCTTTCGCTTGGAAAAGATAATCGCTCCAAACATGAGCGAATCATAATGTGGTGCGTCATTAAAACAAGGCAAGTGTCCGACCTCCCCGAACGTCGTCATGCCCATCATCGATGCGCCGCCAGACCAGTCTTTATACGCACCGACCATTTCAGCCATACTCTTGTGCCCCAACAACGCTTGGACACCAGCAGAGAGGAACATGAGGCAGCCGATCGTCTCGTGCAGACTAAACTTGCGGCTCTCCATCACTTGCGCGCCCATCCGGTTCACCGCTTGCTTGAGCGCTTCTCCAGACGTTTGCATCAGCACAACGTTCGTACCGACTGCCACGGAGCTCGTCGTGTTCAGCGATCCATTATCGTGCATCCCAGTGATCACCGCCGTGCGATTAATCAGTCGAGACCAGTCGCTGGACTGCAACGACACCAGCGAGCTCATGGACGTGAATGTATGGCTGCGTTCAATGTCCATGTGCTTGGACGCAAAGTCGATGGTCGTACCGAGCGGATGGAGGTTACCGAGACGCGGGAAGCCAATGTTCTTCCAGTCCGATCCGTGCTGAGCAGACACTACGTCCAGCCACTCTCGATAAACATCGGCAGCAGGTCGTCCATCAATCTCTTCAATCATCTTTCCAGAAGACTTGGACACGACGCCCATGCAGTACTCATTACCCACTCGAACAGGATCATATCCACTAAACCAACTCACGTGTGTCTCAACACTCGGGAAGCACAAGGCAAATGCAATGCCCATCTCCGTCGCCTCTCCATGAGCCTCCCGTCCATTCGCACCACCACTGCTAATCTGCATCCAACTCGCCACAGCCTGCCCGTCTCTGTATCGAGCTGCATCAGACGAACAGCCACCGACGATAGGGCAAGACACGACTTCTCGAATGCCTTCCAGCGCTCGATCTACGAACAGTGGGCAGGCGTAGGTAGCAGCAAAAGCAGGTTGAGCTGGATAGTACATCTGCGACCGGACTTTAGTCAAAGCTGCTTTCGTCGCAGCGCTAGTCTTGTATTTTGCGTCACTATGGGCGTACTCGGCATGCGCAACGGTGTACACGCCTTTCGGGTCGTTCACTCCCCACAGCGTTAATAGTCCCTGATCATTGTGGCGATTGACAGACACCCAGGCGTTTTCATCGCACATGCCTCGAGCGATCGTGCCGCCAATGTAGGGGACACCGGGCGCCAAGTGACGTAGACGATCAATAATGACATCAGCGTTGAAGCCAGTCGAGAAGCCGATGACGAGGAAATGGACTTCACCACTGAGCTTGGTCAGGAGCTCTTGAAAGGCTCCAGTTAGTGCGGTTTCCTCCTTTTGATGTGTCGCCCAGGCAGACGCCGCATGGACACATCCAGGTGACAATAGCGAGTCAAAGCCATCGTCTGCCACATCCACTGGACTTTTCTTTCCATTTCCGTAGACTTTCGCATGCCCTTTATTCGTACGTTTTGGAGGATTCTTTGCACCCTGCTGAGATGGACGATTTGGCGTATCTGTGACAACATGTAACGATCGTCTTTCAGTCTGCGAGAATCGATTGTGATACGACTCTTGACTACGTTTCTGTTTCCTACGTCGAGGCACTCTTCTCCCTTGTCGTTCCTGAGGTTCTTCCTTCTCCTCTTCCTCTTCTTCAATACTTAGTCGCATGTACTTGCGAGGTAACTGGTCTTCACTAAGACTTACGCTTCGAGGATAGTTCAGATCGTCATTCGGATTCGATTCCTCCGTCGGGCGGTCTGCACTGTTCTTCATTGGAGCTACTGGGTCCTCTTGATGCGCATGAGCACTATGCGCTCGTTGCATCCATTCTTTAAAATCTTCTTGGTTGTCCATGTCTCGATCGATTTTCATCCGATGGTGGGACACAACACACTTGGTGCACACTCGGATAGATGGTTGGTGTCGAGACAGCACTTGTCGTCCACTGTTCGTATGGGAAAAGCTAATGGACGGGACACGAAGCGTGGAGCTGCAAAGCCAGCAAATGATTTCACCACACGACCGACAGTGGTGTTTTCGACGAAAGAGCGGCGAGAAACGTCGGACACAAATGTAGCAATACTGTCGCTCCTTGTCTTTGACCCAAGCAGACGTCTTAACGACCGAGATGGCGTTCGGAATCGGCGGGTCTTCCAACAACTCTTTTAAACCCTTGGCCAGTTGCGACACCATCTCCGTTGCCGGGTTATTCCGAAATAAGGAGACCATGGGTGGAGGTCGTTGGAACGCGACGGAGATCATGACACACTCGCGACCATAGTCTTTTGCCGGGAGGCGTTCAAACTTACAAATGAGTGCATCGAATTGAGAACGCTCGAGGTTATTACCCATGATTGGTGGCATCCCACCGACTTCTGCTAGACTTTCCTGAAACAAATAACACGAAACAATGTCACTTCCAACTGATTCGTTCCCGACGTACTCGAGGACGTAGAAATCAGACGCTTTACTAGCTAAACTGCCCGACTTGATGGCCCACCACTTGATGGCGGCTTGTTTAAATGACGCCGGGGCTTTTGCCGATGGACTCGTGTCCGAGTACATGCCTGTCCCATTGAGATCTTCGAGAACCTCAGCGTCTAAGAATGCGTCCCCCAAAACTTTACGCAGGAAGAGTTTGAATTTAGACGACGTTTTCAAGTCATATACTGTTTTGAGAACGTGTGGAAAGCTCGCATCTGCACGAACGACGGCTTTGGCCGATAGGAATTCAGACCAGTCGGACGATGGTTTGAAGACCGCCGTGTCGTGCTTGCTTTCGTGCAACTTCCATAGGACCGTCGAAGCGTCACTTACGAGGCCCAAACAAGATCGAGCTCGATTCTCAGCATACTTATGTAGGCGTATCTTGCGTTCATAAGATAGAGATGGACCTTTGGCGACATAGCTGTCATCGTCATGCGAGTTGTTCGATTCGCTCCAGTCCTGCGAGCGTGTGAACGTCGGTCCTTGTGCCGGTTCACCCATGAAAGACAAAGAAAGTCGAAAGTTATCTACTGGGCGTGTCACGTCCGTTGCTAGTGGAGAGCGCGACGTCAGCGTTCAATCGCGACAAAAAATGCGACGCCCCTTTCGATTGTCAACGCACGAAAGAATGGGTATCTCGGAGGAAAGGCAAACGAAGTGAAAATGGTCAGTCAAGGCCACGAGAGGATGGAAAGGGACGGGGGCGCGCGAGAGTACCGCCCAGAACCTGTTTACAAGATGGTCGGGCCGTCACTACCGTACATGACACATTGTGACATGTGGCACAGGCGAGGATGGGTGCTGGCACGCAGGACAGAATAAGAGAGCTCACAACGTCACGACCGTCCCGCTCGTTCAAACTATCAGCCGATCCTTCCTTCACATCGAGGGTGCAGGATCGGGTCGGGAGAGAAAAACCTTTTTCCGTCGAAAGTATATGGCGGAAACGAGCTACACAAGATGAAAACCTCCATCGAATGGCGCAGTAACGTGACTTATCGCTATGCGCAATACTTCGGAAATACGAGTCGATACCGATGTATCAAGTCGCGCGACATGTACGCCACGAGAGTGTACGCAAGAGCAATGCCATCCATGCATGATACGAGCGGTTGACTGAATAGATACTCTACATCCTTGAGCTTCAACATGGCGCGGGACAGGAATCGTAGTCCTACCGAGTCCTACATCTTGTAACGGACGAATCGACGTGGAGAATGAGCCAAACAGAATGGAGCTAGGAATGTGACCTAGTAATGCTCTTGATTGCAGGCCATACCTTGAAACGAAGCAAGCGGTCGAAATGACAAGTGATGGCAGGCTCTCGGACGAACTCGTACCTTTCTCTATCGACGCTCATTTGTACTCCAACTGACGTATGAATGGACTATAGGTAGAGACTATTATAAGCTTCTTGGCACCGCTCGATGTCGCGCAAGTTGCGTACGTTCTTTATTAATTTCTCTGCAAACGGCGTACTGAAAAGGATGATAGACGTGTAAATACGTTTTGGCGTCAAGTCTGTCGTCGAGAGCGTCTGTGGAAACAATACTGCATTGCTCGATGGCATCTCGAACGTCCGGAGGCGTTATTGCGTCGATATAACATTATGGACTTTCGTCACTTGTACGAGTTTCTACATCAAAACCGATGTATCCCACGCGGACGCTACACGACGCAAGTACGTTCTGTTTTCATAAACTGTAGACTTGAGCTCATCTTGTGCAACAGCGACAGGTTATCTGGGGAAAGAATCGACAGGAAGGCGTAGATGCGTGGCTCATGGTAGCCCATCAACCCGATTGCCGTGTCTTGTCGATCGATCAGAACTTGGCATGTGTCCAATTCCGGTTGATCGTTCAGAACACGCAGCCGATGCCAGTGTCATTGGATCTAGAAAACATCCAAGTCTACTTCAAAGATGGGCACAAAGGACGCATTCTTTCTGATAGAGATAACACTTTATCCCAAAAGCAGTTGGCACCGAGAGTAGTGGCAATGAATGGCACGAGTGTGCATCAACCGTGGCACAATCGATTTCTTCCACTCCGCATGTTTGAATTTGCTGTCGTCTCCGTCCACGTCGAGTGCACCGGGTGTGACTTCGAGTCCGATTTACTTGAAAGGTAAGATGCAACTCATTGAATCCTGTGGACGGTACTGACATGCTTCTAGTTGTGATGCCATGTGGCTTCCGTTGAGACGATCTGGCGGCTGTGATTCCTTGTCTACCTGTCGATGTGCCCTGATCCCAGACCATAGTCACCATGGTACTGTCCGAGTTCCGTTTGTGGATGAGCCTGTTATTTGGAAACATTATAAGCAGGTTTCCGGACGATTTATGGTGCGTCTAGTCGTTTAATAGACTCTCGTAATGGTAGCTTATCTACGTTGTAGGTATTGGATTGCCGAACGTCTTTGCATGAGCAATTATTAGGCAGCTGCTGGAGTGAATCGAATGTAGTGCGCACGAAACGCAGAGTAGGCATTTTGTAAAGCATGAAAAGGGTCTTCGTTTCCATGAACTGTTTCCGAAGGATAAAATTAGCCAAGGAAATGGAGGTGTTTCATCCGATTTCGTTCGCTCACAAGTGCCTTTTTGACTTTTCCCAATCAACATCATCATGACAGAAAGAGCTCGACGAGAAGATGATAAAGCAACTAGCCCAACATCCAAGCACGTAGAAAAAGAGGTTAAAGGTATAGTCTGCTTTGGATGAGGCAGTAGACAAGATACCCTTTGATGCTCTTGTAGGCCCATGGCTGTCCGCGTATCATAACCCCGTCGCAGACGTGAAAGCTTACTCAAAGTTTGGCATTCTCCAGTGATGCTGCAGAGCTTGTCTTACTAAATGTTTGTAGCTGCATCGATCTCGTGGATGTATATGGAGATGGCGATTATAAGCTGATTGTGGCTGATGCTGACAAACGGTTGAAGATGTACAAAGGTAGGCAATCGATGGCAATCTAAAGTACCTACTCATTTACTTCGCTCACTTGTAGGAACAACGCTGTACAATGAGCAAGCACTCCTTGGTCGACCATCGTCGCTGACACACTTTTATCCAGGTAAAAGAGAGCTAAAAAGCAAATTATTACTGTTGCTGACAAGTATATGTCCGCTAGACTCCAACCATCCTCGTGTTCCATGCATTGCAGTTGGTGCTGGTGCTTACATATACATCTATCGCCACTTCCGTCCGCATTATAAGTTCACTGTCCCCGCACTTGAAACGGAGGCGGAGGAAGTTAAAGTTTGGGAATCTCTGTTTAAATGTACCATTGACATCCCCGCAGCCATGCATCAGCTCGCCGCCATTCGTCAACTTGGCATACGCTTAAGTGATAGGTCGAAAGGTCTGATGGCAATTGATGATATTGATGAGCAGGCAGAGTATGTGACACAGTACCTGGACGAACCACTAGTTGAGCCATCGAGCATCAACTGCATGACTTATCTGCGCAAAGCACATGATGTTCCAAACGCTACTAGCTGGTACGCTGTACTATGAACCTCCTTTCATGCAGCAAACTAACAAGTTAGTAGTTTGGTGGTAGCAACCGAGACTCACTACGTATATATACTTAACCCTCAAGGTAATACGGCTAAGATCAAGATCAAGATCCCTGGTATTCCGGTCGATATCGCCGCTGCGGGTGTTTTGGATGTTGAGAGCCGCATCATTGTGTCCACCCGTCATGGTGCTGTGTACACGATAAAGAATAATGAACTGCAGCGATCGATAATCGTACTAGAAGCGCCACCTTGTGGTCTCGTTTTAAACGATAAAAGCATGATCATCGCATGTGCTGACCGGAAACTCGTTTCGTATCACGTTAAAGGAAAGAAGAACTGGAGCTTGACATTGCCAGATGATATCCTCGCCATAGAAAGCTTCGACCTCGAGCGTACGAAAGACACACACGGTGTTCTTGTCGGGCTAAAGAACGGCAATGTTGCCTTGTACAATGAAAAGATTAAAGTCTCGACACTGGCAATGGATGGTATTCTAACTGGTATACGCTTCGGCCGGTACGGAAGAGAGGAAGCAAGCTTAGTCCTGGTGCAAAAGACAGGAGCTTTGTCGATTAAAATACTTCGGCGGGTCGCGAACCTTGAAGCGATATCTGATGCATCTGGACCTCCGCCGGAGCAAGACATTCCGCTGGATATTCCTAAGAAAACAAAGCTATATGTGGAGCAGACACAACGCGAGCGAGACCATGCGATTGAGATGCACCGCCACTTTCAACGAGACTTGTGCAAACTGCGTTTGACCACTGCGAGAGCATACGTAAAAATTATCAAGGATGGCCAGGTAAGACTTTCTGCCTAGTATTCATTTTTAAAACATGGCTGATCATGATCTTTACATAGGCGCCCTTGTCATACACGACCGGAACTGCTCTGCGCTTAAACGCTCAAGTGCAAGGTCTTGGTCCAAGCTTCCGCATCAATCTTCATCTACAAGTATGACACAAAAGGATGAGTACATACATATGACGAGCTCATCGTACTGCCAATAGAATGCTGGTAGTCGATCTGTGCAAGATTTGATTGTCGCTTTCCACTACGATCATTCGTTGTATCGAATGACGAAGAGCGTGCTGCAGGTTCCACTCGTTATTCCTGTACGACTTTTATATAGCATTATAAACCGTATTCATTCTGATCTATGTCGTGCAAATGTAGAATGCCCAGTACGCATACAAGACGGAAGTAGAAAGCGTCTTGGAAACGGGCGCAGCGGATAACATTTACATTTTCGTCTGTGGTCAAGACAGGTATGTAGTACGGTCACGACGTGACGAGTATCGCATTGTTACTCAATCCTTATTTGAAATAGCTGTGTGCCTCTAGTCTCCGCTGTCGTCAGTATGCCGTTGAGCGAAGTGGATCTTTGAGATAACTTTGAATATCTATTTGACTATTATGCACTAGGATTTGTAAGACGAATTGGTTTCCACATGCTTCTTGAAGTGGACTAGAAGGATGTCCGTTTTGCGTAGATGAAAGTCCGTTTCATGGTTAAACTAGACCCTCGTCGGTTTCCAAATTCACTCAAGCACATCAGATCTTCAGGTTAAGCTTACCGAGTACTTCATTTAAAGCTTCCAAGGAACGTTACCCGTAGCATCATCCCATTTTACTCCATTGGGGCTTGTGCATCAAAAACGATTTATCATGAAAGAAGTATGCGAAGCTTGAAACTACCGGATTGAGAAGCATGAGATGCTTCAAAGTGTTTAATGTAGTTGATTGCCACAATCCAAAATCCTTCCAAAGCACCATCCAACTGCTCATCGATTCAGCATATAAGAAGAACTGTCAACGAGATGCGTGCTGTGCTAGTGCAACTCATTTTATGTATATGTGTCGCAAGTTTGACTCACGCTCTGCAAGAGAACCCAGAAGACAATCTACCATTACCCGCAGAACAAAGTGCCGAGATTGCTAAAGCAGCTGCAAACCAAACTATCCCTAAGCGAACCAGTGGTGTGGGTATGCTAAGCTCCAAGAAGGTTATTCCTGGTGTCTGTTATTCACCGTTCCACAACAAGGAATACCCTTTAAACGGAGGGAAACCTGGTGACATTTATGGCGCGATTAAAAAGGACTTTCAACTCATGAAAAAGTATTACGGTGTCGTCCGTACTTACTACTCGAGTTATTTCGGCGTTCAGGTTGCACCCATCGCGCATGAGATGAAAGTGAAGCTGTATCTTGGTGTCTACATGACACGTGACGATTGGTGGAAGTCGCAATATGATCACGCTGTGGAAGCAGTGAATAAATATCCAGACACTATTAGCGCCATCATCGTTGGCAACGAAAACGTTCCTCCAGTCGGACCGTATACACCGGACGAAGTTAAAGAAAAGGTTAAATACCTTAAAAGTAGAGTTCCTTCAAGCGTCAAAGTTGGGACCGTCCAGCGTTCGACAGATTGGCTAGAACCGCGGGACGGGGCTGGAATGGATAGGTTGGCCCGTGAATGTGATATAATCGGTGTGAACATCTATCCTTTCTTCGACCCGAACTATGTTAGGAGTAAACCATTGGCGCTTCTCGATGGGGTGTGGAACAAAATGACCGCAAAATACCCGGAAGATAAAATTCGCTTGACGGAGATTGGATGGCCTACGAGTGGTTCACCACCTAGCTGGGCAAAGAAGAACAAACCAAGCAAAAGCGAATCCAAGCATTTCTACAATGCGTTTAAGAGCTGGAAACCGAATCATGGAGGAGGAGAAGCATTTTGGTTCATGTTCTTTGATCGCAGAAGCGATGATAATACCATGTCCGAAACACTTGAGAAGCACTTTGGCTTCTTTAAACCCGATCGCAAAGAGAAAGATAGAAGCAACTATCCAGTTAGAAGGAGTACCAATACGCAATCAGTCGGCGAACTCAATGCCCCTGGCGTGTCTGTCACAGTCATGCCATTGGACGAATTTGGGTTTCCACTGCTTGATGAAGCCGAGGAATTCCTTTCTGCTGCAGAAGCAGTGATCGCTCCGCCTTCCGACACATGCCTCCCTCGCAAAGTCTTTATCTAAATCAACTAGCACTATTGCATTGAAAGGTATCGAACGCGACGGCAATGAATATAATCTTTTCTTTCCAACTTTTCTTTATAACGTTAGATCTAAAAGATTGTCACGTGGCTGATGGAGACAGATATACGGAAGCAAACTCTCGCCAAAGTTATCATAGAGCAGCTGCATCACATCCGATAGGGTTGACACAGATAGCGTAGAAGCAGGCGATGAGCGTTCGGCCAAGTTCTTCGTTGTGGAAAAGTAGGATCCAGATACATGCTACAATGCGGTTGTTAACGACTTCGAAACAAACCATGTGTCTGGTGAAACGTACCACAAGAATGCCAAAGCAGCTTTGGGCTTCCAATCGCTCTACAAGATTCGGGTTGCTGGACGACAGCGCAGGTTCCAATCGCTTACAGTACTCGGCCAACTGAGGAAAGAGTAGCGACTCAACGACGAGAGGACCAAGGTACATCATACCTATCTCGACCACAGCGTCAATAACAGCCGGCATCATTAAAAATAACAGAACATGAGTACCGTATAAAGCACCGTATTGAGTCGTGAAAGCGCAGTTTGGATCTGTGACTGCTTTGTGGAATGTCTTAGCAATCCGAGATTGAACAGAGAGGTACGTGTCTCCAAATCGTTCACAGATCTGAGCGATAAGCTGGGCAGCATGTCGACGAAGTACCCAGTGGTCGTCTGCTGGGTTTTCACAGAGTTGCTTTCCGAGGATACAAGTGAGCATCGCTGGTACAAGTTGATGGAGCTGCATTAAAGCGTGATATGTTAGTATAAATCTATCTCATCGACATTTTGTAGTTTGAGCCTACATATAATTCCACGTGAAGATGTGGGTTGATGAGGAGACAGCGGGACATGCGCACAAGAGAGAATAAAAGCGATAAATCGTGCTGACTTGCTTTCACCTATATCGGGATAAAGATAAATATGGTGGTGTGTATCACGAATGTGTATATAAAATGTAAATACCTGATCGTAGACAAATCTCGATAGGTATGGTAAGAGTTGATGGATGCCAGGATCGCGTGCAAGGCTGCTAAAGACTGCATTTTGAAGATCTTCGTCCTCGCTCTCCATGGCTTCTGTCACCCTCGTATAGTACAGCTGCATCTCTTCCGTCAGTGCATGCTTTACTAGGGGTTTGCGACTAATGGATGTTTCATCTTCATTATTTCTAGTGATCTTTTTATCGCTCTCGACGATATCGTTTTCAGGTATGTAAGGCTGAACTCCATCGACAGCGAGCCAATGTATGTTCACGCTTGGCTGGCGTGGTAGCTGGGGTAGTGGCACTTGCAAAAGCTCAGCAATCTGCAGCTCTTCGTCTTCTAAATAGAAGAGAGATGGCTTGGTCTCAGCTTGGTGATAGGCTGGTGCACCATTTATGCCTCGGCCGCTATGCACACTACTGCTCTGATTCGGGAAACCATACAACTCCTCCAGATTACGTGCCTTTAAGGCTTGATTGATATGTTGTGGCGTTAAGGATGGAGCTTTCGAGTGGCGTTGGAATTTGAGAGCGTCTTGTACGAGCTCACGGACACGAAACTCTACTTCTGGAAGCATCTCTTCAATGCAAGAGTCGCTGAGGCTGTCGATACCGACAGACTGTGCCGTCACTTGCAGCATTTCGGGCCGAAGCATAGACATCGTGGTCGACGGTGCTTTATCCTTTTTCGTTGTCGCGTTCGTGTCGATCGAGTATACACATAATGCCACAAACGTACGCATTTGGTACAGTCTACAGCGAATAATAGTATACAAAATAAAAGATAAGTAGTGAACAAGTAAAAGTTAATTTATAAAAGAAAAGTTTGTACATATGACTGGACATCTAGGACACGTCAATATTGTTTGCCAAAATAATAAGCTAGTTGCTAGCTAGTATGAATAATATGCACTAGGACTGTCGAAACGACCGAATATGCGCTTCATGCGCTCACTCGTTTGGTTGTCAATGCCAATGTACCGGTCTGAATAGACTGGAGTCGAGTGAAGTTTCGCATAAGCGGGGCTTTTAAAGATACTTAGGTCCGTTTTCCGTGGACTGTTTAGTTTACCAAGCAGTCTACTTGGTATGGATCGTTTACAGCTTGAATACAGCGGCGTTTTTATGATGGCCATGCCATCTAAACCGTTGACCGATGGATGATAGGGGCTATATTCATCAAAACATTCTTTGTTTGCCAATGAAGATGATGACCTTGCTGATTGGAAGCTATCCAATACTGAGCTCTGAGCTGCATAGCCTCTGTTACTGAAAGATGTGTACATGGAGTTGGCTCGAGCGACTTTTTCCTTTGGAGGCGATGACATCCGCACTCGGTGAGAAGCTTGCGTCACATCATGCGTGTTCTGATTATCATCGCGATGAGTACTACGAAACTTAACGTTATTAGACGATGAAACTGGCTTCCGCTTGTTGTACATCATACTAGGCTGCAAGGTATCAATTTGATTCTTGTCATGCATACGATTACAGCTTTTTACAACATTTCCTTTGCTTGCTTTGCATGTGAAACCCTGCTCTATACGTTCATGCTCTTTTGTATCCCTTGAACTGCTTTGGCAATCTTTCGCAGTATGTTCTGTATGCTTGGCCAATTTCGAAGCGTTGCAAGGTGTAGGAGATGGCTCTCTCTTTTCCTCTGCATCCTCAACATCATCTTCATTGTTCGATAGACCATGACAAGTAGTTGATAAGTTTGCATTGGAGGCTTTACATGTCGGTATGATCACTGCTGGCAATGCATCATCCTTTAGTGGTTGTACAAATGGCGGCAATTCACCATGGACTTGAATATATTTGCCTATCAGTTCATCTAACGCTCTCTTCAGTTGTTCCACCCGTGAAAATGTTAGTTGAAGCTGCAAGTGAATCGCAGGCTCGCATTTAGCATCTCTGTTAAACATTTGACCATTCCAGCTACAACCTGATCGCGGGGATATAGAGCTGCTCGGCGTAACTGCGGGTATACGTAGCTTATACCACTTGCTCGTACATCTTTGGTGGATTAAAGTGATCAACGGTATCTTTGTCTCGCACACAGTTTGGCCTTCACTAGTACGACGGTCGTTCATCACACGGACATCAAGGTAGCCACTCAGAGACTCTACGGGTGAAAACATAAACTCTTCATCCCAACTTGGGTACAAAGTTTGCTTCTGAGTACAGCTACGTGCCCGAAAAGTACTCGCTGATTCCTTTTTAAGCTGTGATCTGCTTGTAAAATTTGTTGTGACCTTTGTCGCATTATTTTTCAAGTCCCGATCTCTTGAGTACACTATTTCCATCAACACATAAGGGTCCAAATTCTGTGTTCGTAAATGTGCTGTCGGTAGATCCCGTGCAGCGTGTAGAACCACTTTCAAAAAGCTTCGTTTGTTTCCCATACTGTCCATTTCGATAAATGTACTGGGATCAATATTACTTACCTGTTGCACAGATAGTAATCGTTCGTATGTCTTCCGTACACGATATAAGGCTGATGTCCGTGCAGCGGTCTGCACATCTTGCTGGTTTGCATGCGTGGATGCCAGTAAATCTTTCACGACATGATACTTCATGGTATAGTTTACGCTGTCAGCATCGAGAGTGCAAGAAAGCATATAGCTTATGTCGTTCTCAACATCTTTTCTCGATTCTATTTTCGGGCTATCGGTATATTCCAAGTGAACACTTGGACATGCTATCGTTTCAAAAAAATCGTTATCCAAGTGGCGGATATCTTGAACCTCAGTTCTCTTCATGTCAGTCCCACACTTAGATGGCTTATAATTGTCCATGGCTAGCTTTATCTGATTGCTTAATTCGTCTTTAATGGCTTCGTTAATCTCCAGAGGTGATAGGTGTGTGCTCGAAGCACGTTTCGAAGTAGCCGATGCCCGAGTAGCCAATTGCTGAGCTAAGCGCACGTATATATCTTGCTTAAGCTCTTCCAAGATCGTGTTTGTTGCAGAGTCTGTAATTGCGCTAGTGTCCGCATGATCTTCATCATGTAGCTTGGGCTGTAAGTCTCCTGTTTTCCTTACCTTCTTTAAAACATCTTTCATCTCCGACTTTGGTTTAATTGGCCGAGTAGGCGAATTAAAAAACGTCGGCGTGGAATACTGCATTTGTGGGGGAGTTTTTGCTGGAGAAAGTGGCTTATTCACGTCGGCAAATTGAGATTCAGTACTTTGTAATTTCTCTTTCAAGCCTTTAATTATTTTCTCTTTCTTCCTTATCTTCGCGTGTATGTCTTTCAACTCTGTTTCCAACTTTTTAAGAGACTTTCGAAGATGTGCTTTTTCGTCCTGCTTAGTGTGTTGTTGACTTAAATATGCTAAAGCACTCTGCTGCGCTCGCATAATGCGGTTTAATTCCGAGCAGATCTCCTCTTTTTCAGTTACTATAACCTCGAGGTCATTAGTTGCATCACTAATTTCCTTTGAGAATGCGTCAGGGATGCAAGGTGCACTCATCAATGGCAGACTATGACCATGCGTGCCACTATCATCCTTCAGTGCTTGCTTTGTAAGTTCCATCAAGGTAAATTCAATGCTTTTCTCTTTATTCTCGACGGATTGAAGCTTCTCGCGGAGCGCATCAATTTGACTGCGGTACTCTAAATCCCTTTTCTTAATCCCAAAGGTATCACTTGCTTGCAAACAGGCATCGGGATGATTATCAGACCATCGATTATATTCGTACGCTTCCTCACTGTCTTCAAGCTTCGCATTAATAAAACATTTCTCACGGGTCAAATGTTTCTCATTGCTCTTTAATTTGTGCAATTCATCTTCTTCTTGAGCTATATCGCTTAATAAGGTCTGCTGATAAGAATGGAGCGTTAAAACTAGCTTTCGTTGCCTATCGGCATCTACTTGTGGCTGATTTTCCGCATAAAGTGGTTCTGAGGGTGTAGAATTATTAAGCTTATTTTCCTTTGCATCAGTCAATTGTGAGCATGCATCGGTTGCAGTTTTCGATATTTCATTCCTTTTTGACGAGCATTGCCTTTCGAGTTTAGGTTGCAAAGAATTTTTGGATGTTGGGTTTCCATTTTGTCTGTTTGATTTTAGGTCCATTGGGGATACGTTTACAGCTGAACCATGCACTCTAGTTCGAGATGCAACAGTACGCTTGTAACCCATGTCAGTACCATAGGGAGCCTCTGTGGGAGTCGAACAATTGTTTGGCTTGAGGTCAACGGCTCCTAAAGAGTCTTGCTTTTCATGGATCCATTCTTTGGCTCCAAAAGAAGAGTATGACCTATTGCTGAATTCTACGGGTTTGCTTGGAGGTAGCGTGTCATCTGCACGTGTTTGTTGAACTACCAAGTTGGAGGCACTATGACGTCTTAATAAGGGTAATGAACCATCTTTTGGTTTTTTGCCCAGAAATAGACTTTGATTAGCAGAGATAGGCCGACTCTGTTCTTGTACAATTCTCGAAGGTAATCTGGTATCGAGATTCATCATAGCTACATCTTTCTGTAACTCAGCGAGTTGTTCCGTTGCTGCTGACCAGGCCTTTGTCTTGTTTTGAAGTAATTTCGACTTAATTTCCAATTCCTTTTTAAGTCGTTGATTCTCGACTTCTAATTCATTACGAGCATCGCACAACCTTTGCTGCTCTCGCATGAATGCTTCATTCGTCTCCTTTATATACCTCTCTCTCGCAAACGTAGGATCTTGATATCGATGCCGACTATCATCCCTCAATTGTTCGCTAATGAAGATTCCATCCAATTTTTCGAGCGTTGGGAGATGATAGACAATGTACTGTCGATAAGTTGGCAGTCGGCACATGGGGTTAGCGGAGAAATTGCACTGATGAAGCTGAGAGAGCGAAGCTAGAACACGCATTTCCTTAAGTACTTTCAAATTATTACCTGAGATATCCAGCTCTTCGAGAGAATCGAGCTGAGAGATTTCTTCTGGTAGATGAGAAATAAAATTACCGGCTAGATTAAGTCTTCTCAACTTCGGGAGCTGGCTGAAAGGTGCATCAATACGTTTCAATTGATTTCTGGCGAGGATACACTCTTCGAGGTTTGGAAATGACTCAAGACCAGCCATTGTGCGAATTGCATTATTGGATAAATTCACTTTCATTAGAAAGGAATACTGGCTTAACGAATAGAGACTTTTCAAAGACTTCTTTCTCTGCTCTATAGTCTTGCTAATATCCATTTCCTTCACTTCTTCAGGCCGAGTGTGCCCACCACAGGCCGAAGCGATCAATTCTTGCTCGTATTTGCTGTCTATAGGAGAAAGCGGACTCATCGGAGTACGTATTGGTGAAGAGCAATTAGACGCAATATCGAGTCTTAACAAGTCTTCTACTCCTTCATCCATGGTGTTTGAAGTGGATAATGAATCTTCATCCAATTCGACCTTCTGCAATAAATCATAGGTCATGACTGTGATTGCTGTGTTTAATTGTCGATCACAAAGCCTAAATGCAGAAGATGCACCAGTTTCATGCTTCTATTCATAGCTTGGAAACTTAGAGGGTTTGCTGTCTGGTGCAGCTTCTCGGTTGCTATGGTTTCTACTGCGAATAAATAGTGTGTAGGCAGAATAAAATACGATGCAAAATGCTCAGTTTCACACCATGTATGCCCAAGCAACACTAAAGAAAAGAGTGCTTTATCTATCCATTGTGCGCATCGTGCAATTTATGACAACATCGTGAAGGTGTTACTTGTTACACGTGAGACTTTGATGCGCTTTTGGTCATTTATGGGATGTAGAGATCACAGTAGTAACTTGGATTATTGAATCGCCACTTTCCGCCACTGCAGAAATGGGAGTGGGTATGCCCGATCGACAAAGATTTAGTAAAAACAAGATCCAACGCTCTTATTGACGGTTGACTGACCGTTGCTACGTTTTATGGGCTTAGTTTATGTATAATCTCTTTTGCGTCTTTTCATGCCAAGGTGAAACCCATTCTTGATCGCATAAACTGCCTACAGGTTCATCGTTTGTGTCTTTTCATTCAACTCCTATCGTGCAGTCGCAAAGGCGTCTTTGGAGTGGACATTTCGTGTTCGTGCACTATGGATACAAGGATGAAGACGAAGAAGCTGGGAAAACGAGCTGCTGTACTATCGAATCAAGACGAGGACAAGCCGTTTGAAGAGCAGAAAGCTACATCACACACAGAAGACTCTTTAGACGCTGATATGAACAACAGTGAAAGCGATGTTTGTATGAACCGTCGGAATGATAAGACAATGTACTACGACCATCTCAGTAGCGATGTCGATCCAGAGGCATTGGACGAGTCGATTGAAGCTCTAGATCGAAGTATGCACTATCAAGATGCGGATGAAAGTAGAGACTGGAAAGCATCGCAAGATGACGATGACAAAATGGAATCTCACGATCTTGACTTTCATCACAGTGAGCTTACTTTTGACGATGATGAACAAAGTTCAAGAGACACCAAGCACCAAGCTTCCGACAGCGCTAATAATTTAAGCGAACAACCGATGCAAAATAAAGCACCTCCTCACTTACCGAGTATTAGCACGAAGACAGCAAAAAACAAAAAGGAGTTAAGATCATCTGAAGAGCAGGAATATGAAGTGGAAGCTTCGAACCAATTTAATTTTACGTGGGAAGATGTTTTAAAAGTCCAAAACCTTATCGAAAGGTGTCTTCAGCAGTACTTGACTAAGGTACGCTATTAACAGCAGCTTATCATCTGCATTCTCCCTTTCAATTCACCAATTGATGTGCTTTTGTAGTCCGAGGTACTCATGACGTTAAAGGTGCAAGCACAGATCGAGCCAGAGTTTGCCTCCATTGTCTGGCATAAACTAGAGGAACAGAATCCAGCTTTCTTTCGAGCATACTACATGCAACTACAGCTGAAAGAGCAAGTCATCGCGTTTAACTACCTTGTAAGTACACACGGCGCAGCACCTTTGGTTGACAAGTATCTCATATCTCATATGCATTTCATGGACAGATTGGAAGACAAAAGGATGCGTTAGCTGGTAATGATCGTGTGCTACAGTTACTTGGAGGTGGGGCCGCTTCAATTGGAGATGATGCTTTGCCTTCATTTGGTATTCCAGCACTCTCGCCTGATGGAAGTCTTCCTGCCTTCATGCAAGCAGGTCAAGAAGTAGCCAAGTCAAGTATGACAAAATCCGGTAAGAAGAGGTCTAAAGGGCGAGCGTCTAAAAAAGGTAAACAACGTGAAGGCGCTTCATCCATTCAAGCTACGACTTCCGATGGGTTTGACTTTGGTGAGCTCCACGGAGACTCTGGAGATCCACCCCTTGATCTCCTCTCACCAATAAAGACGGAGCTAGATACCCACGCGTTCTTTACGTGATATGCAATACTTCCAATGTATTTGGTTGCTGTCGAAAACTAGATGAAGATACACCCATGCGGAGACATGATGAACTATAGAAGCTGTATGCATGATACTTAAGTAAATAGAATAGAAGCTGGTAAGCGAGTATGATTATACAGAAGCTCACATGTACTAGTCGCACTCCTTTATAAACGGAAATGATCTGGAAAGCAGTACCTTTTGTTTCATTCGTTCTCATCTATATCTTCGCTAACTCCCTCAAGGTGGACCTTGGCTTCCAAGTCGAGCATCTCGCGAGAAAGTTGGTTTCCACTTAGAGTAAGTCTGCGAAGATCGAGATGCTTTTCCGTAGGGTTGAATGGTATGCTTGTAATGGCATTGTTTGCAAGGAGTAGGTATTTAAGATTCGGCAGATCACCAATCCTCTTTGCGACTTTAGCGAGCTTATTGTCTTCAACGTTTAAAACTTCTAGCTTAACACATCGGCCCAAAGATGCGTGAAGCTTGGTCAAACAATTGTTTTGCAAGTACACCTTTTTTAGCGACACCAATCCTCCTAAGGCCTTCGGAAGTTTTGTGATCTTATTGCGCTCGGCGTGAAAGATTTCCAATTTCGACAGCTCTACCAATGAATCTGGCAGTATTTCGAGATCATTGTCAGGTATGTCTAGTGCTTTCAAATTTGTAAGCTGCCCCAGTTCTTCCGGTAACGACACAAGCTTGTTATCGTTCAGATACAGCTCTTCCAGATTTGTCAGTTTGCAGATGCTGCTTGGCAATGTCTATAAGTCTCATACGAAGCCGTCAGTTAGTAGTGCTGCCAAGAGTTCTCTAGTATGCTAATACCGTTAACAAGTTTCGATGCAGACACAAACCAGTCAAAGTTTGAGCTAGTCTACCGATGCTGTCGGGAATGCCGTCAGTAGTAAGACGATTATCTTCCAAATATATGTTTTCTAGGTTGATCATCTCGTAGATCGTCACTGGCAGACTCGTGAGTGCATTTTCGCGCAAGTATATCTCGACCACGGATGCCATCGCATCTAATCCATCCAATGGCAACTCCGTCAAGTTATTCTTCTCAAGCGCAAGCATCTTTACGTTGGGTGGGAAGACTACTAGTAGTGACTGGGGAATCTCTGCCAGTTGCTTGTCAGAGAGGTCTAGCTCTTCCAGCTCTTCAAAGTCTTCCTCTGTTTCCATCGGATCGTCCAACTCGATACCGAGGTCATCAAGACAAGCTTGGAAAGCTTCAAAGCTGTCGTTATTACCACCGCCCATGACGTCTATCCTTCCCGTTCAAGCACAGCAGTGACAGAGGTTCAACTACCTACGCAATGTGCTCTCGTGCGAAGGCTATTGTAAGCGCCCGGTGAAAGTGACGTCTTCATCCGTCCTGCGTTTCACACTATAATTAGCTGCTCGGTCATGCGTCCTAGATATGGAAATTACGATCAAGTAGAACAAAAAACGAATTTTTCGGAGTATCCCCAATGTGTTCCAAGGACAGTCGTATTCCACTTTAGCAACCTCATCTGGTCAAGATTACTTGGCGTTCTTCTCCTTGAGGCGCTTGGCCTGCTTGCCAACGATACGAGCGTCAGCACGAGCGACACGGAGCGTCTTGTAAGCCTCGAAGTTCTTCATGTCGTCCGTGATCGCAGCCATCTCGTTGAGCGGCTTCTGCGAGCGCTCGATCGGAAGAATCGGGCCCGTGTGCTGGACGGCGTTCTTCGTCTCTTCCGGAGAGGAGTCACCGTGCTTGGGCTTGTTCAAGCCCTTGCGCGGGAAGATGACGAGCTTGGCCTTGTACGCCTTGAGACGCTGGACATTGGCCTGGAGCGACTCGACCGAGCGGTTGACACGGCGAGGGTCGACGGCAATGCCGATGCTCAGGGCCTGCTTACGAGGGATGCCAGCAGCCTTGAGCTCCTCAAGGGTGAAACCACGACCAGCACGGACCTTGCTGGCGTACTTGACCGTCGGGCAGTGGACAGCCGGGCGGAGGAGACCATCGGCCGGGCGAGGAGCGACGGCAGCAGCCTTCTCCTTGCGCTTAAGACGACGGTTCTTCTTCTTGGCAGCCTATATATTCATCGTGAGTACACATATTGCCGTGGACTCGTGCACGCGTGAGCTATACCTGGTCGAACCACGTCTTAATGCGGTTCTGCCAGTCCTTGTGGAAGTGGCCGTTGGGGATGACGTTGTTGTGCTTCACCATTGTTTCTCAACTAGGAAGAGGCGGATGAGTGAAGCTAGCTAAAGCAGAGTAAGGATGGATGGACTACCTCCGATATAACGCGGCGGCAAAGTCGCTGTCAAATTGGAACGTGAGCAGAGGTCGAAAATGGAATCGAAATCGACTGGTGGCCAACTCATCCTGCACTCCACACTTGCTTTCACTATACCCCGCCAAAATCAGGTAATGTGGTCCACATGAAGTGGGTTTTGTTCGGAAAACATGTAAGAAACAATAAAAAATAACGCCTTCGTCCATTCCACGAAAGCACGTCGCTCAGAGTGAAGGAGGCGAAGGCATGTTTGGAGGTATCGTAGACGTTTTAATCTTTTAATTTTCTTTGTGTGTCTCCTTGGCTAGTGTGGACGAGTGGGAAGGTCGAGGATGTGATTCAAACCATCACGTTCACTCTTGTATATCCTAAAATCGATATCAAACGACATGGACGGGAGAAGGGTGGGCAGAAGATTTTTCATTTATACCATTTCTACGGAGGATGATAAACGATATATTGACTGCACCTCCTTCTCCCTCATCCACTACCACCCTAGTATCTTAGTAGCCCCAGCAAACGTTTTCCTCATAAATGTCCGGACTTCTCACGTCGGCTCGACATCTTGCCACTGCATTCTTAGGACCGAGCACTGCGAGTGCTCCCGCTGCAAATCCGTTTGCGAAGCCTCAAGGTAGCTTTGCCTACGATAGATACCTTATAGTGCTCGAGTAAACGCACCTTGTAGGATCGAACGGATCGAATGGAAATCCTTTCGGAGGAAACAAGGGTGGTCAAGCCGCAGCATTCCAGTCTCCAGCCACAACCTTCGGCCAGAACACAGGCACTGGATCGACACACACGACGTTCGGGAAGCCAAAGCAGCAGAAGAGCTTTTCATCCGGACCAGGAGCAAGCGAAATGAAGTCTCGACAGAAGAAGACGAAGCCATCGACATCATTCGGACAGCAACAGCAGCCGACGTCAGCGCCTGGAACCTTTGGTCATAAGACCTGGACACCATCACAGGCACCAGCCCAGTCCTCTGCTTTTCCAGCAACTTCGACTGCGTTTAATCCCTTCCAGACTCCTCAATCGAATCGCACCTCTAAGCCTAAAACGACCTCTGCATCTACTGTCTTTGGACAGCAAGAACAGTCCAATGGCAAGTCCACTGCCTTTGGACAGCCAAACCACGGTCATCATCCAAAGAAAGCATTTGGCCATCAGCCTCCAGCCAGTGCACCCAGTAGCTCTGGCTTGAATCCGTTTGCATCTTCCTTTCAGCCACCGACGGAGCCTTCGCACAATTCCGAGCACGCATTTGGACGGAAGAAGAAGAAGACGCCGGATGCTACGAATGGCTTTCCACCAACTACCTCTCAGCCTCCGATGCAATCCTACTCTCACAAGACTGGTCCGCCAGCAGTTGCCAAGAAGCAGAGCAAGCAGGGTATGATGAAGAAAGTCAAGCCCAAGGTCGTTCGTTCACAACAGACGCCAGCACCATCTGCAATGCAAAGTCTCGAAGCTCTACCAGACCGCTCCCCCTCTCAAAGTCCATCTCGAGACGAAGAGCGAAAGCAACGCTTTCAAATGAAGAAACCTCCGAAAGCGGCGGATGAGAATGCTCCTGTGAAACCCACGAAGCCTCACAAGTCGTCGTACAAGAGTGCTCAGAACTTGGACGGCACGTGCGTCGACATGTGCAGTCCGACGGAACGCGAGCTGCACATTCGTATCGACGAGTTGAGTGTTTTTGAAAAATGCTTTCCAGGTTATCCGAACCAGGAGAAGAACTTGATTATCAAACGCTTCCAGCGTAGCTCTGCCGACCACAAATTGGATATTCCAGAGGAAATCCGTCCGCCTGGTGTGCTTCGACGTACGCAGTTGTACATTGAGCAGCACATTATGGACCGAGACACGATGGGTGACGATCCTCGCTTCAACCCACCTCGACCTCCAGACGGCATTGAGCTGTACAACTTTTGCTGGGACCGATGTCGTATGCTGCGGAAGGACTTTGTTCTTCAGAACTTTCGCAGTGGTGGACGAGCGCATCCGATTGCGTTAGATGTGCATGAACGAGTGGCTCGATACCACGTCCTGAGTGGTCATGAACTATGTGACGTACCGAGCTTTGTCGCGCAGCAGAACATGGAGCAACTAGGCCAGACGCTCAAGAGTTTGAACGAACTGTACGATGAAAGTCGAAAGCAAGGAGATGCAACGCTGCTGAGTCCGTTTGAAGCCGAGTGTCGAGCCTACTTTATGCTGTGTACTCTGGACAATGGCCAAGGGTCGGACGTCTTGCAGTTCTTCAAAGGCCTCCCACCGACCATTGCGAGCCACCCTCACGTGAAATTTGCCATGGAAGCATTCGTGGCGCGACATACGAGCGACTACTATGCGTTCTTCCAACTGCTAAAGCGTGCGACGTACTTGCAGAGCTGTCTACTCTTCCGATACGTCGACAGCATGCGCTCGGTCGGTCTCCAGCGTATGAATCGAGCGTTTGGAAGTAAGAGTCTGTATCCTCTAGCACAAGTGACGCAGTTGCTTTGCTTTGATGACGACATACATGCACGTACGATCTGTGAGCAGCATGGATTAGAGATGGTCGATAAGGAAGACGAGACGTTTATTCGTTTCGGTGGAGACTTTTGGACGGACGTTCAATTAAGAAAGGATGGAACGCCGATTGAAGTGCGTCGATCGGAAGTGTATGTGGATGCGAAGAAGGAAGGGTTTTTACGAAAGGATATTTGTCGAGGTGTTACCGAGTACGAGACGTATCCGCGCTTGAGTGTCTTGATTAAAGAGACGGAGGAAGAGGAGAAGCAGCGCTTGTATCCTGATCGTCCAGAGTATGACGATCCGTACTCTGTCTTTAACGACTCCATGGCACCAGCAGAAACTCCGCAAGTGGATGCTGCCAAGAAGCAAGCGCTCTTGAAGAAGCAGGAAGCGATTAATGCTCAGCGACAGGAGATGATGCGTCGGATCCAACTGTTAGAGGCGGAAAGAAAGGAAAAGGTGCGAGCGGAAGAGCAGCAAAAGGAAGAAGCTCGAAAGCAAGAGGAAGAAGCTCGAAAGCAGGAGCAACGTAAGAAGAAGGAAGAGCAAGAGGTGGAACGACGCAAGGAAGAGGAACGGCTGAAGGAGGAAAGTCGGAAAAAGGAGGAGCTTCGGCAGCGGATGGAGGAAGAACGTCAGAGGGAGATGGAGCGTCAAATGAAGGAGGAAGAAAAGCGGAGGGCAGACGAAATGGAACGTCAGCGACAGCAGAAACTGGCGGAAGAGCGTGAACGACATCGGCAGGAGGAGCTAGCCAAGGAGCGAGAGAGACAGCGACTGCAGGCGGAGCAGCGTGAACGAGAGCGTCAGCAAGAGGAAGAGAGGCAGAGGCAGCTGCAGCTCGTGCGTGCGAAAGCGCAGCGTCGTGCAGCCAAGATGCGTCGAGCGATGCTCCAGCTACGTCTGTATCAATGGCGCAAGCGATTGCAGCGGTCGAAAGTGATGGTGCAATGGCTCTTCCCTACTCGACTTGGCAAGAGGTCTCGGGAGGATGAAGTAGGGGGTGGAAAGCGACGGAAACTAGAGGACACGGCGCGAGAGTTGTGGGCACCTGTGGATGTCATGGCGGTCGTTTGTGGGAAACTCAAGATGGTATACGTCGGTCGCACGAGTGTTGCGTGGAAGATGCTGGTTGCAGACGTACAGGACGATTGTGCGTCTGTGTTTGGCACGTGGTGTGCTTCCAAGATAGGTGTCTCGGATATTAGCAAGGAATCAGAAGAGCCGTACGTTGTCCTGGGAGACCAGTCGACGCAGCAGAGTATCGGCGTCTGCTGTCGGTACGTGGACGCGTCGAGTTCCATGTCGAGAGAGGCACTGTCAGGGACATCATCTGTGCTACTTCCTCTTGCGCTGTCAACCTTATCGAACCCTGGTAATGTTTCGCGCTGGGAGGCGAATGTTAAGACGCTACTGGATGCTCTGTCGACGACCAAGCTGTCGTTGTTCCTGCTGGTCGTCGGACCATCCGAACTGATCTATTCCAATCTGTTGTCGCAAGTGGAGACTGTCGTACGGTCCCTCCAGGAGCACTACCCCATCAAGATCTCATCAGTCGACAGCCAGCTCATCGTGACGGAAGAAGACATGATAGCACAAGTGGACACCAAGATGAAGAAAGCGTTGACGAGCTTGGCGATCCAGTCGTCACCTCCTAGTAAAGTCAAGCGAGTAGACGTAAAGGAGGTTGTGGAGAAGAAGATGGAGCAAGTGCTGGCTGGACACAAAAAGTCTTCCTTAAGTACGATTCAGTCGGCTATCAAGTCTATCATGGAAGACGTTGCGTCGGATGTGGCAGGTGCATCGCAAAATGACTTTCCACCGTTTGAACTGCAGCAATTCGTAATAGAACCACCGTACGGATGGAATGCACCAGAGCCGCAGCGTCTGCTGAAGACCTTTTTAAGGAGTTTAAAAGAAACGCAAGTGGAAGATTCAAGTTTGGAAGCAGTTAGTCGACAGGAAAGGTGTGACGTCTGTCTGCAGAGGCTGATGACGTTTATCGACCGTCTATTCGGCCTAGACGACAGGCAAGTGTCGACAAAGGAGTTGAAGAGACTTGTGTACAAAGACCTGGTGCCGGTGCATGAGAAGCTTGTGCAAACGGACGATGAAGTGTTGATCCCGTGGAGCCACTTGCTGCGTCAGATCTACTCGGTGTACTTGGAAGCGAGTGGAGAGTTTTCGATCTACGTTCCTCTGTCTTGGCAGCTGACCGCTACGCGAGTGGAGACAACGGAACAAGACGATGATGTTGATACTGTAATTGATCAACAGGAACGAGAGCGACGGAATCAGTCGATTGCGAAGGCTCTTGTGAAAGATTTGAAAAAGAAGCCTGAGTCGAGAGAACGCAAGGAGCGACTTCGACAACTGAATGAGAAAATCGCTCGGGAGCGAGCTGTGACCACTGATTACCGTCGGTACCTTAGGGATCAACTCTATCGATGGGATGGACCCGACCAAGAAATGTAGGATCGAGAATACAAGGAGGATTTATATGTGACTACGATCTGGTTTGGTTGGTCTGTCGAAACGATATTGCACTGGTATTCGTCTTCAAGTTCGTACTTGGTATGAAGAGCTTGTAGTCCTTATGATGATGGTAGGCCTCTTCTTGCCCATGACAAAGTGGTGGCTTTGTACAGCTACGACTACATAGAAGGCGGTTGAATTGCTCCAGCACTATACATTCGCATGCCTTCGATACGGAAATTTATTAGCGAGAAAGCGCAGTTGGATCTGGATATCTGTCAGAGTAACCAAGGAAATGATAAAAGTGCTGATGGCAGCGATTCAACCGAGTAGCAAAACGGGGTCGGCAAAGAAGTGAGATAATGACTACATGCAGTGTATTTGCTTCTACCCTTCTAGTGCAGGATTGCAAAGGTATCCGCATCTAGCAATATTAGCTTGGATCAACTCTGTCTACATGTCAAAGCTCATGACCGTCCAATCGAGCTAGATCACTTGCAAAATTGAAAAAAATCTTCTCAGCCCAATACCTTTAACATTCTTGTACAATCACAGCCTTCGCAATCAACTTTATTTTCATAAATCGGAAGCTCGCTAAGTATGCAGTACATCCGGCCAGGAGGTCGCTGGAAAGCTCGCACCTATAACCGCGGATCAAGTGGCCATATTCAAGATCTGAATCCGGAAAAGTTGCAAACTCAGAATAAATCATCAATAAAAGTGACACTTGTAAAATGAGATAAAGCCAGTGACAAACTTGGATACAACTAATCGCCATGGATCTATCCACGCTTCCAGTAGGCGTACTCACGGACATTGTGTCTTGGAGTGACCACGCGACTGTGCATGCTATCGAGCTTGTATCCAAGACCTTCTTCAATATCGTCCAGGATTACAGTATGCATGGATTTGTCCCTACTTGGCATAAATTAATTGGAGGTATGCAGATTTATGGCAGGATAGCACTCGCCGAGGCGTTGCTATGGATGGAAAGACAGTAGATCTTAAACAGACGCAGTGGAAACTACTCGGGTGTGCTCAAAGTCGACCTTTGATGGATCATAATCTCTTATCCAGCGTACGAGGTAGCGTCATCACCATCAAGCTCACATTCTCCACCGGACTAAATAACCTTATGTGTTAGAATGCTCCAGCGTCGACCATTTTAATGAAAGTCCGTCCAATACTCTCCAGCATTCACAATGCGAAGAATTGCTTGAACATATAAAGCAGGAGAGAGAACGACTGGATGAAGATTACATTATTGACACCTCCTCTCACCACGTTCGACATCTACTGGAGCGAGCTCAAATGCATTGTGGATGTGCCAGTGGACAACCTTGCTATTACAGCTCGTATGCATTCTACGAGTAGTCTTATATACTTTCTTTATCGACTAAACAAACGCATAGAAATGCCTCGTGGTCTGCGAATGTAAATGACTGGATCGACTACATCTTGAAACCTTCTACGATCATCTTCAAGACGCAAATTGTCCCTTATCGTGTCTTTTGGTATCCAAGTACTTCATGCTTTGCTCCTGTCCGCGTCTCATTCACCTTTCGAGAACACACTACCAACGAAGAATCGCCTCAAGACAACGTGTACGAATCTCCCGAGTACGACGTGATAGCGGACATGGAGCGCCAGGAGTTCCGACTACCTATGCCAGTGTACTTGGCTAATGGTATTATGCGTATCAATCTGATTGGCAGACGCACCGATATCGGAGTGGAGACGCTGACGCTAATGGAGCGGCATAACATGCCGCCATACTATGTGTGCTTGACGTACGTTGGTGCTGTTGGCCGAGAACAACCGACAGAGACAGATAACTAAAAATGAAGTGCTTGTTTGCTCAACGTACGAATCCATCCGTTTCATGCTCCATTTATACCTGCCGTTAAACAAGATATAGGAAGAACAGGAGGATGCAGGCATCAAACAATTGGGATGAAGCGAACACGAGTGCCAAACCATCTTCCCGTGGCAGCTGGAGGCATGAAACACCGGAAGATATACGAGATGGATCTCTCGCGACGCCGAGTGTCTACAGTGAATCATCTAGATCTTCCGCAGCACCTAGTGCCACATCGACTTCAGCTATTGAACTCGAAAGGATCATAGGCTACTCTGCTATTCCTAATGCTCTTCACTGGCATCCGTATACTCAAGACTACGTCTATCCAGTTGGTGGAGCCATTGTCCTTTCATCGGCACAGGACATTCACACACAAAGGTGTCTACAAGGACATGATGCGTCTATTTCTTGTCTTGCAATGAGCTCTTCTGGAACGTACCTTGCTTCTGGTGAACGTGGGCAGCGAGCGGATGTAATCGTGTGGGAGTATAACTCTGGTCGACCATTTCTTCGACTATCTGAACACGATGCTGGTATCGCTGCTCTTGCTTTCTCCGATGATGAACGGCTACTTGCGTCTGTTGGTATTCCTGAAGACGGTAGATTGTTCGTGTGGGACGTCCAGAGTGGTCAGATATGTGCTACGCATCAAAAGCTCTCTGCAACGATTTCGGCTATGACGTTCGGAGGCATGGCGCGCGATATCAAGCGACGAGATACACGTTGCTACCAATTTGCAACCGCAGGCCATCGGTCCCTACTTCTCTGGGTACTTGATCCTGTTACAGGACAGTTGTCTCCTTCTAAAGTGGAGCAGACGGTTATTCGAGACTATACATGCATTGACTTCTCTCGGGATCGAGAGACATTGGTCGCTGGTACCACAAGTGGTGACTTTGCCGTCGTCGGTGTGAAAACACGACGACTCATCAAAATGGTGCCAGCGTGCTCTGGTGGAATCTACTCACTGCAGTTCCTACCTACTGCACCAACACCGGAAGGTCTGCTTGTCGTTGGAGGTGGAGACGGCACAGTAATTCTGTTCGATGAAGCTTACGTAGATGCTTCCCACGTAACCTTAAATGGTGCTGTCTTTGGTGTAGCAGTCCAGCCATCGCTCCACGCTGATAGCAGCCACCCTGCAAGAGCGTATGACGAAGTTGTCGCCGGTACACAGGCTGGGTCGATCTATGCTCTTCAGCTTTCCGCTTCTTCGTCGAGCAAGTGGATGCAGATCAAGACAATGGTAGGCGAAAGTCATGCTGGTGGTGTCATCCAAGTACAATATCCAAAGTCTATATCTCGAGGTGGCGTTCCATCCGACAAGTTTGCTACGATCTCCAAAGACTCTACTATCCGCATTTGGGATGCGTCCGACTACACGACTTCCGTTAAATGTGTTGTCATCGATGGTGGCGCTCCTCTCTGCCTTCAGTTCTCGCTAGACATCCTTCTCTCTGGCTGGACCGATGGCACAGTCCGGTGCCATGCCTGCGATAACGGTCAGATGTTATGGCAAATCACTGACGCCCATGTAGGTGGAGGCGTGACAGCGTTAGCACTAAGCCACAACCAGCGATTCCTTGTATCTGGAGGATATACTGGTGAAGTTCGAGTCTGGGACCTTAGAAAACGAGATCTCGTCTCTCATCTGAAAGAGCATTCCATGCCCGTGACATCGCTAGCGCTATACAAGGATGACATGCATGTCATCTCTTGTAGCCGCGATCGAAGCATTCTTTGCTGGGACTTGAAACTAGAACGACGCGTATCAAGCCATGCACAACGTATGGGAGGTATCAACACGGTCGCACTGGCGTCTGGAGAGAGGATCGTTTTGAGTGCTGGGCAGGAAAAGCGAATATCATACTGGGACTTGAGGATTGATACGCCCGTGCGAGTCATCTCGACTGCCCACGCCGCAGAAGCTACTTGCATCGCTGTAGCGAACTCACTACCGATCTTTGCTACTGGTGGCAATGACAGACTGATCAAGCTGTGGGATCTAGATTCCGGCAAGCTCGTCATGGATGGTATTGGTCACTCTGGCAACGTTCGTGATGTGCACTTCAGTCCGGATGACAGACAGCTCGTATCCGTTGGTGAAGATGGCTGTATTATTGTCTGGAACCTCTACACAGAATAAAAGGAACGAGTACGATAAGAGAATAGAAAGACAGCGGTGGATAGCTTCCATCGTGTTGCTCATTACCACTAGCTTCTTAGTCTATGCCTCCATCCCTTCACTTGTGTTCATGCTCTTTCAAATACGTGTACAGTAGTTGAACACCAAATCCAGTGGCACCTTTTGGGAAGTATGACTTGGGCGCGCTGTAGTTGGCAGGTCCAGCGATATCAATGTGCGCCCAGTCGACATCCTTGTCCACAAATTGCTGTAAGAACGCAGCAGCGTGACTGGCGCCACCAAAGCGTCCAGGACCAATGCTACGCGAGTCCGACTGTGAACCCTTCAAATCTTCCGTGTGCTCCGGCAGAATAGGTAGGTGCCAGCAGCGCTCATAGCATGTCGTACCAGCATCCTACAGCACCACAAGTATAAGTACGTTTTATACATCGTCCTTGAGCGTGGGAACTAGTATCTACCTGAAGGTCCTTGGCGAATTGATCCGAGTTAGAGAACACGCCAGCACAGTGTTCACCCAAAGCCACTACAAAGGAATCATCAATATGATTGCCGGAAGGGATAGAAATGATAGTACATACCTAGACAAGCTCCAGTGAGGGTTGCAATATCGATAAGTTTGCGAGGCTTGTACGTCTCTTGGATGTACGACATCGTGTCTCCAAGCACAAGTCTGCCTTCTGCATCCGTGTTGTTATTTTCCACTGTGATGCCCTTGTGCGACTTGACGATCGTGTGGGGTTTCACGGCCTTGGAACCGATCGCATTCTCCGCTAGACCGAGAGCGCATACGATGTTCACTTTCAGACCCTGGCGAGAGGCAGCACGGACAGCACCAAGCACGGCAGCAGAGCCGCACATGTCCGTGTGCATCTCTTCAATGAAGCCAGAAGGTTTTAAATTGAGTCCACCCGTGTCGAACGTGATGCCTTTGCCAACAAGAGCGACGACATCGTCCGGAGCATCTGGATTGCCTTCGTACTTTAGGATGGCAAGACGCGGTGCGACGGTTGCAGCTTGGCCGACGCTTAGGAACATGTTCATGCCTTCCTTTTCTAGGTCTTCTTGCTGCAGGACTTCGAATGACATGTTGGGTAGGTCAGCAGACTCCCTAGCCACTTTCTCCATGAACTCTGGGTTGATCACGTCCGATCGCTCGTTGCCAAGATTGCGAGCAAAGATCGTTTCTTCACCCACCGTGATCTGCTCAGCCACGTTTTCCTTAAATTCCGTCGACGCGTCCACCAAGATCTTTTCCAGAGGTAGCTGTAGCTTTGGCTCTCCGTCGTCCGATTTACCAGTGTCAAGGTACTGGTCGAACTGGTAGTTGGACAGCATCGACGCTTGGGAGACGAGTTCCACGACACGAGACGGCTGGAGGTTGGAAGAAGATAAATGAGGAACCTGCAGGACGACATCTCTGATCGTCTTCTTGCTCCGAAGTTTTGTCAGAGCAGCATGAGTGGCGTTGCGCACACCAAGCTCGTCGATTTTGTCCTCGGAGCCGAGACCGACGAGCACAACGCGTTCTTTCACGTTATCTTCGACCGGGTAAAGCTCCATGGTCTCCTGCGACTTACCACGGAAGTCCTGCAAGGACGAGCGAGCTACCTGGTACGGCAGAACCGATTGCAACGAATCAACATCTGCAGCAGCGGACTGAGAGACGAACAGCACTCTCGTGCTGGGCAATGAAGCCGCAGCATCCGGCGACAGCAAAGATACACTAGGCTGTACACGCTGCTGCACCAATTGGTGGGCAGACTGTGCTTTCGATACGGAGCTTAGGAAGCGACGAAGCATCTCTAACTGCAGCAAAAGACGAGAAGAAGAGTGTCAAAGCCGTAATAAATCGGTTTTGGTGATTTGCGGCCCAAAGCTGCTGTCGAATGAGCTTGAAACGTCGTAAGCGCTGGTGAGTGCGAGCAGCGCTGCTCGAGAGTTAACGGTCCTTTGATTCTTTATACGAAGGATGCACTTGATCTACTTAAATTATCTTGTTTATTAGGAGCAAGGTCATCTCTTCCTCCAGCATTCGACTCTTAAAATAAGGCTGATATGAAAGAATGCTCCTGCTGTAGTAGGCTCTGGCACTTGTACCTCTTCGATGAGATAACGGGTTTAAAACTTCAGCTCTACTTTTCTATAAATCATAAAACGATACAAGCGACCTATTCCCATGGCTGAAAGAGAATGAGTAAGTTGATATGGAACCTGGGCATCGACTTGCGATCCTGAGCCGACTAAACTGAAGATCGACATGTGCATTTGAGGGCCAGTATTGTGTATGTTTAAATTAAATTCGTTCAAAGCTAACATGCTATAGGAACGAGTGGCCGAGAGCTTGTATGTTCAATGGAAACCTAGACTATGGCTACGAGTGCTATAAGAACAATAGGGATTCAATCCTCGATGAGTGCATGCCTATCTAGAATCTTGATCTTGTAAACGCCACGATCTTTGTCTAACTGTTATTACCACGTAGAAACACCATGAGTCTTCTCTAGCCTATGGTTGTGTTAGCCTTGGGGGAACCACCACTTTAGTGGGTGAGATCGAATTTTCATGAAACAATAATTATATAAACTTCCATTCTTTATTAAGCAAATGATGAACTGTAGTTGTGGAAAGCGATTTAAAAATGCATCGCCACATCTGGAACCGCACCGACCTGTACAGCAGCGCAAGACGGATTATAAATTAGTCTAGAGGACAAATGTGGTATATATCGAAGCAATAATTGTGATACTTTTTTCACTCGCAAGCGTGTATCGAGATAGTAGCCCTCCTTGTGCAGATATGTGTGTGGTAGCTCGATCATCTTCCCTCGCGTTTTCACCTTTCAACATTAAACAGAGTTATATGCCTGGAGCTCACAAAGAGCTACCATAGAAAACTACCTCTCGGGCGTACGTCTCAAAGTCCTGGTGCGATATCGGTCCGTAGAGCAATGTCCATTTATAGTCGACCAAAACAAAGTAGTACCTTTCATGCACACCATGCTCATACCATCCTTCTTCGCCTTGGACTGTACCTGGGCATGCACTTAACACACCACCAGCCTCATCCTTCTTATCTGATTTCCTCCCTCCACCAAGTAGTGATCGTACTTTAGCTCCAATTTGCATACCGAAGGTAGACTTTTGACCTTTGTCATCTTTTTTAGAAGACTCTGCCGTAGTCTCCGCTCTTTCTTCGTCGGCTTTACGAGCAGATTGGCCAGAAGCAGCATTATCATGATCTGTCGCTGCGACATTGTCCTTTAGGTCAGAGGGCATGACAGAAGCTGGGTCTTGTCCTTCTTTGACGCTCAAATCACCAACTCCCGATTCCACTGCCTTAACATCGTCTTTTGGTATATCCTCTTGTTCGTTAATCGATGCTGCTTTAGAATCGAATTCTTTTACATCCTTGGCATCTTTCGAGCGGTCCTTACGATCTGATTTCCTTCCTGATTGTAAATCGTCTTCGCTGGGGTCTTCTTCGTAACTACGGCGACGATGACGGCGGTGACGACGATGCCTGCGATGATAATCAGAGTCACGGTCACTGTCAGAGCTACTATCGGAGTCAGATGATTCTGAGGTGTGAGCTTTGCGATGCCGGCGGCGACGACGAGACTTTTTTCCAGATCGATGCTTGCGTCGCCGACGTGGGCTTACTTCTTCAGCATAATCGTCGCTCGAGTATTCGTCACTACTTGCATCTTTTCGCTTCTTACTTTTATGCTTCTTTCGAGATTTCGATCGGTGCGTAACCCCTTCATCAGTGTCGCTACTGTCTACATCTTTCTTGTCTCGAGCACTCTTTCTGGAGCTAGCGATGATTTCGTCATCGTCCTTTCGATTCTTTCGTGGGCTCTTCGCTTTTCGAGGGGATTCATCCATAGCGTCATTTTCACCCTGTTCATTGCGGGCTGTGTGAGCTCGCTCTGCCTTACGCTTCTTCTTGCGCTCTGCTTTGCTATCCACGGGGGCATCCTCCGGTGTCGACGGAGGTTGTTCCAAAAACTCCAGATAGGATGACGGAACGTATCCCAACTTCCCGTTGCTCTCACATTTTAAGTAACCAGTGCGCTTAGCTGAAAGAACTTTAACCACATCACCAGCCTTCAAACTTAATTCATCTTCACCAGTACCCTTTCGTTCTCGAAGTACTCGCGCATAAGATAAATCATTTACCCCACTGCCATTTGCCACAGATCGAGGTGATTGCAAAGATTGATCAGTGTAGTCGACAAAATAGACACTTTGGCCTGCAGACGCAGAGTAGGCGTCAATGGTATCGTTCGACAAGCCCGCCATTTGTCTAGGAGTGTTCTTCGGTTTTGATGTCAGTGACGGTAGCATCTCTCTTAGTAAATATATCGATCACGACACGCCTGTCTTGCTCAATGCGGCGGATAGAGGAACTACAGCTTTGATCAAACGTTTCAAGACGTAAATAAAAAGAAATACCGATGCAGCAAGAAAAGCACCACTCACAGGAATGGCCAGTCTATTTATAACAGAGGCAAGCAAACTCATAAGCAAGGCAAGCATACACGATAGAACAGTAGTAAAGAAGAAACTGAATGGATGTAGTTAAGATATTATCTTGTGTATTGGTATTATGTGTTCTTTATCACAAAATGGTTCTAGTTGTGTAGCTGGTAGAGTAGATAGGCGTCGCGTCGAGCTTATCTCTTCTGGTGGTTGATG